>OX422194.1:1714640-1745389 GCA_949130485.1 Agelas oroides | reverse complement strand
TCCATTGCTGCTATGAGGTTGGTGTGTGTGTGTGTGTGTGTGTGTGTGTGTTTGCATGCGTGTGTGTGTGTGTATACGTGCACACCTCAATTTATATAACAGCTGCAAAAAGTATGCAAACAAATTGAATAGCTCCGTGAGTATGACTCATGACGTCACCAGTTTAGCATGTACATCTACTTCACCTTTCTTTCTCCTCACTTTCTTGTCTTCCCCACATCACCCTCCTCTCTCCCACATCACCCTCCTCTCCCCCAGCTTTATGGTGGTGCAGTATCAAATCTACTGTTGAGCGCCCTCGGCCGGCTCTTCACCACATTCCTTCAGCTGCACAGCTTCACACTCGGAGTGGAGGACATCCTTGTCACACCAGAAGTGAGACCAGTGTCTAAGATACAAACACTAGCCTCCCACCCTCTCTATCTCCCTTTTTTCTGTGTCCCCTCCTTGCCTTCTTCGCTCTCTCTCCCCCTCTTCACACGTGGTTTCAACTTGTGTGAAAGCCTGTACAGTCTGAGCGTGAGCAACTGTAACTGAATGAGTAGGCAAAAACTGACAGGAAGTGATACGTAATCACTTCCAAGATTCATCTAAGATGAAACTCATCAGGCCGCCATTGGGTGGGCTCCCAGATGGGGCACAGCAAGCCATAACCAACAGCCATACGGTTGTTTAGTTTGACACTGACACGACCCACCACAATAGGGGGGGTAAGCATTGTATCTCTGCCAAAACCAACGGTGACCCACCGTCTCAGCTCTCTCTCCCTCTCTCTCCCTCTTTCTCCCTCTCTCTCTCTCACTCTCTCTCTCCCTCTCTCTTTCTCTCTTCTTCTCACTCCCCTTCTAGCTCTCCCTTCTTTCATTTACAATTCTGTACAGTCTGAGCATGAGCGAATGCGTAGGCAAAAACTGACAGGAAATGATAGATTATCACTTCCTTCTGTCATCTAAAATAAATCTCATTGGGGCACCATTTGGTGGCTGGGCATGACCCACTACAAGAGTGGAGGGTAAGCACTAAATCTCAACCAGAACCAACAGTCTGTCTCTCTTCTCCCTCCCTCCCTTCTAGGCTGATGTGGAACGTCGTAAAGTGATGGCGGAGGCTAAGGACTGTGGTTTAGAAGCAGCTGCTGAAGCATTTGGCATCAGTGACCCCCAGGACACTCGTGGGTGTTGTGGTACACGTATGTTGCTGTTAGACATGACTGTGTTACCATGTCCTTAAATGGAGACTGGGTCTTTTCACACTGTTAAACCAATGTCTGGTCTCTGTTCCAATAGTGGACGCAATGTCTTACAGCATTTTGCATAAGAGTAACTTCATCAATATTCGCATACCATCTAGCTCCCTCAGTTTTTCAAAATGCGTCTATTCCAACAATAATGGTCAGTGTAAAGTGCGTAATTTTGCGATGCTGTGAGCATTTGTGAATTCGCAGAAGTAAAGTACACGCAAAACATTGTAGCATTGCTGTGGTATGTGTACATGCTCCAATCCCCACTGTTATCGCATTGTTGGAGTTGACTAATTACTGGCATTGGTCTCAGTATTTCATTTTAAATTCCCAACATGGCAGCCACTCTTCTGTGACGTACATACCAAGTACCTTCCCTCTTTCTACCCTCCCTGCAATGTACACGCACACAAACAGACCAGCTCCGACAGAAGTATGAGACTGCCCATCGTAGTCATGACAACACAGGACTGAAGACACTTGACTACCTCATGAAGAAGAAGACAGATCAATACAACAACCTCATCAGCTCGTACGTGAAATCATCACTGTCAGAGTTTAGACTACTCCAAAATGCTATAGATTTGGAATTCTTGCCGTTAATGTTTTCGTCAGTGTGACAAGCAATCAACACTAAATACATGGCAACATTCAAATATGTATACACACTACATTGTGGAACCTTCAAGCAACGAAAGGCATAATTACCATAATGCGCTAAATTTTTGCAGGTCTTTTTGTTTCGCAAATTTTCAACCGTTGCAAAATTATTTCAGCAAAAAATTAACACATGAACCACAGATTTTACGCTCTGACTGCAAGAGCGTCGTTGGACAAAATCCCCAGGTTAAGGTGCTAAATCCGCAAGGAAAAACGCTCTCCATAAAGATATTTTCAAAGTAGGCATTGCTGACAGCTGCGAGCTCGTGCAGACGACGGTGTGACAGTGCGTGTTTGATAGAACTAGGCTTGTACATTATGTGTGCAGCGTGTGTGTGGTTTAGCAGCTAATTCGCAAAATATTTTAAACAAAATGTACAAAAACTATTATTGGCGAAAGTTTAGACCCTCGAAAATTTAGCACTACATGTATATGGTATTTTTAATGCTAAAAATTTCCCAGTAAACAGAAGGACAATATATGCTCTGAAAAAAACTCATCAATAGACCATTTGGAAAGGTGGCTCTCTGTTCACACCTAGAAATCATTCTGTGACGTTACATATCATGCAGTTGCATCTTTGTCCCCCAGTGCATGCGTTCCTGCCGGGTTGCACAAACCGTTTCCTTCCAACTGCCTGCAGCTGATGGTTCAGTCAGGAGCCAAGGGGTCCACTGTGAGTGGATGTGATGCTAGAGTTGTTCTGATTTAACCTTACCCCCCCCCCCCCTCCCTCCCCTCCCCTCCCTTTCCTCCCTCCCTCCCCTCCCTTTCCTCCCTCCCTCCCCTCCCTTTCCTCCCTCCCTCCCCTACCTTTCCTCCCTCCCTCCCTCCCTCCCTCCCTCCCTCCCTCCCTCCCTCCCTCCCTCCCTCCCTCCCTCCCTCCCTCCCCTCCCTCCCTCCCTCCCCTCCCTCCCTCCCTCCCCTCCCTCCCTCCCTCCCCTCCCTCCCTCCCTCCCCTCCCTCCCTCCCTCCCCTCCCTCCCTCCCTCCCCTCCCTCCCTCCCTCCCCTCCCTCCCTCCCTCCCCTCCCTCCCTCCCTCCCCTCCCTCCCTCCCTCCCCTCCCTCCCTCCCTCCCAGGTGAACTGTATGCAAATCTCATGCCTGCTAGGTCAGATTGAGCTCGAGGGACAGCGTCCCCCCCTCATGTCCAGTGGCTCCTTCCTCCCCTCCTTCCTTCCCTACGACACCAGTCCACGTGCAGGAGGGTTCGTGGACGGAAGGTTTCTTACAGGGATAAGACCGCAGGAGTACTTCTACCATTGTATGGCAGGAAGGGAGGTATGAGACGCAACTTGTCCTGTTCCCAAGGCTTTGCCTCCTCCAGTCTGAACCTCTTTACAGCGGACACCATTGGGAATGAACAGTTTGTCTCTTATAGTGGGCTGTCCTAACTCAGGGGCTTCCAGCACATTTTCCGTAGATGTTGTACTGTGTAATCGAGGTGTTGAGCACGATGTGGCTATGTTTTTAGAACCTTCCCTTGCTATACGCTGGCGAGGAAGGCTAAGCAGAGGCTAGTACTATGAGTAATAGCACTAATCTAATGTCAAGGTGCTAACTCAAGCAGCAATGGTGGACAATCTTTCAGAAAGGGTTGACGAATGTCTGCTAAATTAGGATCATTAAGTGTTGTCTGCATATAATTGGGAGTGCAAAAAGTGTCATTATACAAAGTAGTGAGGTGTCCGCTATTCAGGGGTTGTTTAAGTAATGAATATATTTCATTCCCATTGCTCTCTTCTCCATTCAGCAACAGAGCCACTTGTCCTGTGTAACGTTACACCATTCCTATTGAAGTGGTTTTTGTCTTACCTCTGTTGCAGGGTCTGGTTGACACGGCCGTGAAGACCAGCCGCAGTGGCTACCTTCAGCGGTGCCTCATCAAGCACCTTGAGGGCATCTGTGTCAACTATGATCTTACTGTGAGGGGTTCTCTTAGCCTTACAGTCTCCAGGCCTTCCCAGTTTTAAATACTTCAGTCTAAACTCAAGATGATCCCTCCCTTTTGATCCTAGATAGATTAAGTAACTAACCGTAATCCCTGCCCCTGTGTCCCTCAGCAGTTACCTGTTTTGGTGCCACTCAGGTTCGTGACAGCGATGGGTCAGTGGTCCAGTTCCTCTATGGGGAGGATGGTATGGACGTGGGGAAGACGAGACTCCTCACTGAGAAACAGTTCCCCTTCCTCATCAACAACTACCAGGTAAGACTGTCCCTTCATGCAGTACGCAAGTCCAGTATACTGTATGTATACATTGACAGTTGTGTGATAGATAAGTCTTGGTAAGTTAGTCTGCCTTTGTGAAATTAAACCACCAAATTACGTGTGTTACACGTTAGTATGGAATGCACGCATGTACCATGCTACATATTGCAAATTGCAAAAAAATTAGAACTGCAAAAAATTTGTGTAGCAAAGTTTTTGGGTTTCCCAAAATACGTAAATTACTAGTGAAATTTTACCTTGAAAGCCTGATGATTTATTGGGACTCTTGAGCCCTTCTAGCTTAAAAGTAGTGTGTGCGTGCATGTGTGTGTGTGTGTGTGTGTGTGTGTGTGTGTGTGTGTGTGTGTGTGTGTGTGTGTGTGTGTCTGTGTGTGACTGTATGCATTTGCCATCTACAGGCAGTTCTCTACAGGTTAGATCCTAAGTTAGCAGACACACAGCTGGAGACAAAAAAGGCAGTGAAATACCAGAGAAAGGTAATTTGTACACACATTGTGGAGGTGTGAATCCTCTTTCGAGCATAATAGTTATCTTTGGTGAGACATTGGCCAGGTCTAGGAATGAGAGAATGGTCTGGGAATGAGACAGTGGGTCTGGGAGTGAGACGGTGGGTCTGGGGATGAGACGACAGTGGGTCTGGGAGTGAGGCAGTGGGATATGGTCTGAGAATGGTCTGAGAATGAGACGGGAACATTGGTGTCTGCATGTATGACTACCTCAATATATTGTTGCAGCTGGATCGGTGGAGCCGGCGGCATGGTCTCCCAGGGCAACAAGCTGGGCCCCACAAAACTGGATTCCTGGATTTCTATGAGAAACACTTGCCAGAGATGATCGATCGGTTTCCACGTGGGAAGAGAAGCCCCAAACACAACAACAGAACAAAGGTACCCCGATATTACCTCCCCTTCCTCTCACCCTCCCTCCCTCCCTCCCTCCCTCCCTCCCTCCCCTCTCTTACACTCCTCCCATCTTATCTCCAGGCTCAGTTGCAGCTAATTGACACTTGGTATGGGATATCACCCATGTCAAGAGAAAGGTACGTAGAAGGACATGAAGTGAGACAGTCAGTAGCGTAGGATTGTTGGGGCATTTCATGGAGCTGGTACCAACTATGAAGGGAGGAGAAACAATAACCAAACCACCACCAGCCCCCACAAACGTTTATGCGTGAGGAGAGGGGAAGGGAAGAGAGAGGTGCCTGTTAATTAGAGGTTTGGATTCTTTTGTCATGGCTGACTTAGTGCCACTCCTTGTTTGCTTAGTTTGAGCAAGAAGTTCTCCCGGTGCCCGGATCCAGTGAACGCCCATCTCAGGCCTGACTGTCACTTTGGCTCCATTCCAGAGAAGCTATCTCAACAAGTGTCCTCCTTTGTGGCAAAGAACCCTCGAGACATTCTCGCCACTGAGGAAGAAGGGTAAGTCAGTACGTAGTGACTGTATGTACCTAAAGTTGCTCTCCTATGTTACAGTCCCACATAGTAACCAAATGTGACAGTCCTGTGTAGAGGTCAAAATTACCTTGCTCTATATATTTACTTGCAAATATGTATACCATATTTCCTTGATCGGATGCTGCGGCTCTTTCTTTTCACTGCTCATTTTTGTGCGGCTACTATTCGAGGGTGGCTACTATTCAAGGGTGGTGTTTATTTCCTTGATTGTCGTCAGAAACTATTCGCATGTGCCGCATATACTAGCAGCGGATGCCATTTGAGGGCAGTATTTATTTTACTCAAAGCTTCCAATGTGCAGCTACTATTTGAGGGCGGCGTCTATTCGAAGAAATACGGTATATTAATTCAACAGTCACATTTCAGACACGTTATTAGGTTGCTAGTATATCTTCCCCCCTCTCCATCCTTGTAGATCACTGAAGTTGGCTCCAGAGAAGTTCCAGAATCTAGTGCAGTTCAAGTGCCTGAGGGCATTGGCAGACCCTGGTGAAGCTGTAGGGCTGCTTGCTGCTCAGGTCAGAACTGTGATAACTTCCTCCCAGACTCCTCGGTTGTTGATGCCTCTCTCTCTCTCTCTGTCTGCATAGTTTTGGGTCAGTCTTGTTTTAATTGTGGAGTATATAGTAGTTTGTGGCTCTCACCTTATTCCCAGGCCACATGATCACATGGTTTGGGAATGAGGACTAAAACAATGAAACATCCTGGTCAAATACTTTCACAGTTGTTTGTCCATCCACACCTCCAGTTCTATAAAGGTTTTCTTTTATCTCTCTTCTCCCATGGGAAGCCATTTCTTAAAGACGAAAGTGCTGCAGGTAACTTTGTGTTTGCTTGATTTCTCCCACAGTCTGTTGGTGAGCCCTCCACCCAGATGACCCTCAACACCTTCCACTTTGCCGGACGTGGAGAGATGAACGTCACCCTGGGAATACCAAGGCTGAGAGAGATCTTGATGACGGCTAGCGCTAACATCAAGACACCAGCAATGGATGTCCCCCTCCTGCCCCACCCTCGGGCCAGGGAGGAGGGGGAGAAGCTTAAGAAACTCTTCACCAGGGTCTGTCTCTCACAGGTGAATTTTCTGGATGTTAGCGTTTTGCCTTATATGGATGTTTTCCTGCCTGTCTGATCTTTTTTCTGACATCTATGTAATTTACAGGTGCTGGAAAAAGTGGAGGTTTGGGAGTCCTTGTGTAGAGAGGGCAAAGGTCACCGATATCGCCTCTACAGAATCAAAATGACCTTTCTACCCCATCAGTACTATTCTGTGAGCTCAGTAGGAAAGATTGTGTTTTGGTATCATTGTGACTTGTATAAGAGTCAAACAACTTCTTTCACTTATATATAGCGTGTGCTGAAAGATTGAGAAATAAATCCACGGTAGATTTTCAGTTGGAACGAAAGACATGATTGATGTTAATGAGGTGGACCACTGTTTTTCGCATCATAACATCACACATGTTCTTATGATGGCATGCTGTCTGTGCCACCTGTTAGGAGGAGTTTGTGGTGACTGCAAGCCAGGTCTTGGGCTACGTCGAGAAGACCTTTGTCAAGAAACTGGTGTCAGCCATCAACAAGGAGATCAAGACTATCAGGGAACGAAGGTTTGTACATGCATGCCTATACTAGAACACTGAGACAAGTGTACACAAGCTACTCACCATATCATACACATGCGGTCACTGCTAATGTAATAGTCGAATGAAGATACATGTGTTGCAGTCTTTGGTAGAAATTGACTTCATTATGCATTTCAATTGCATCACCATGTTTGGAGTGCTGTTCTGCTAAACTATCATTAAGGATGGAGCTCATGTGTGCTTAGAACCACATACAAGATCTGCCCAGAATTTTAGGGGTTCAGTGCTTCAAATGTAGTAACAGATCAAATATGCAATGGAACTCCATTGCATATTCGATCTGTTACTACATTCGAAGCACTGAATGTGTGTGTCCCACAATACATGCACTATATGGAAATTTTGCTTGTGTCAGAATATGTGACTGCACATTTTCTGTGCAGTCACATATTCTGATACAAGCAAAATTTCCATATAGTGCATGTATTGTGGGACACACACATTCTTTGTTACTGCTGTGAGGGGTATGCATGTCTCATGGTGTTGTAGAGCAATTGTCCATTAGCCTTGTTTCCAGCTAGGCTATTTTGGGTGAGCATGCTGCAGTTTTGGTACCAAACTCTATCATGACTCTTTGTGCACATGTAGCTGAAGCTGTTGTTCAGATTTAAGTATTCTTTGTATGTAGATTGAAATCTATCGTGGTGGAGAGAGAAGGTCAGCTTGGCCAGGGTGGCAGAGAAGAGGGGGAAGGAGAGGAGAGAGATGAACAGTCAGGTGAATGCAAACTTTAGTGTTTGGTTTCCAGATGTGAGAGAGTAGCAATTTGGTATGGCCTCTCTGCAATATGTGTTGCAACCATGCCTTGAAACCCACCTCTCCTTCTTCCATATCATGCTCTTTCAATTCATTCCTTCTATGACCCTCCCTCTTCTTATTCCTTCTCCCCCTTCTCCCCCTTCTTCCCACCCTCTCCCTTATCCCCCTTCTCCTTACCCTCTCCCTTCTCCCCCCCCTCTCTCTTCTTCCCCCTAGCTCCCCCAGAGGAAGATGAAGACAATGAGGATTTGTCAGACATGGAGGAAGGAGATGCAAATGCTTCTGCTGCCAAACAAATGTCTAGAAGACAGCAGGTATATTGCCTACGTAGCTAGCTGTGTCTAGGTTTCTAAGCTACAAGGGATGATCTTGTATTGAAAACTACATTCTGTTGCATTTGTCTGGTTGCCTAAAGTTTGAACATGAAGTGTGTCAGATCAACAAATTAACCAGTTCAATCCCCAAGTAAGCAGCCTTTGTCCCTGTAGCTTCTGAAACTAGTATTTATTAGCCTAAAACTTCTGGAAAAATATGCAAATTTGCAGTCTATAACAAGTGAGTCAGAAAAGTTATGATTCTCTCCATCGTAGCACACAAGTTATGACGCTCCAGATGAGTCAGATGAAGAAATCATGAGAGCACAGAGAGAGAGTGAAGGTAGACAGTGTGTGTCTGCTTGTAGAGAGAGAGTGAGTATAGTTAATCTGTGCCAATGTATGTCTGCATAATATACTGTGATGATGGACTATCATGGTATCAGGGATGAGCTTATGGAAGCGTGACAACTGCTTCTTTCAGACTTTCATCACTTGTAGTAAGCAATGAAGAAGCTGGGCAGAAGCCCAGGAAGGAGGCTAGAAACTAACTAACTCTGATACTACTAGTACTGCATAGTTACTTGGATGCCATCTGGCCATTTGCAGATGAAGCATCAGATGAAGAGAGTGGTCACATGACTGGGAGGGGGTCTGCTAGCAGGGCAGAATCTGAAGGTACAGAATGGAAACTATATTATATATATATCACTGTGAAAAGGTTTAGGTTACTTCAACCATACTTTGGTCACCTCAGTTGCATTCCTTTTGTGTGTGTGACATGTCAAGTTCAAGGAGTGCTTACAATTTGAACCAGAGTGTAGTTGAGAAGCTAGTATCTCCTTTCAGAAAGCCTATAATTCAGCATTTCTGGTGAGGTTTCTTTCATCTTACACATCTGCC
This sequence comes from Agelas oroides, assembly GCA_949130485.1. NCBI lineage: Eukaryota > Metazoa > Porifera > Demospongiae > Agelasida > Agelasidae > Agelas > Agelas oroides. The sequence goes on along the minus strand of OX422194.1, from coordinate 1,736,182 downwards.
CCTGGAGAGTTCCTTGGTTGCATGGTTGTGGTAGAAATGCCAGGAATATAGCCAAATAGGTCTTCTGAAAGAAGAGACTAGCTAATGTAACTAATGAAAAAGCTCCTCAATGAACTTTCAAGAAAGTAGCATTCCTTGGTCATACTGATGCAACTGAGACAACGTGTGGTCGAAGTGTTTTTGCAGTGTAGGGTTGAAGATGGTCTTCTTGCAATTATTGGCTCAAAGTCTTGATCATTATAGTTAATTTTCAACATGAATAGACCAAGTGTCAAAGGCAACACTCACAGTTCATGCACATGCACAAGACAGGGATGACTCGAGGTAAATCTGAAGGCTCTGAAAACTATTACTGCTTGACTATTCCTATCCTGCTGGCATACTGTGCACACAATAACAGCTACTTCCAGTGCACTTATGGTCAGTCTGGTCTGGTCCGGTTCGGGCGGTCCAGGTTTTAATGAGGGCCCCAAGCTCATGTCTTATTGCTCAGATATTTGTGAGTAATGAAAACAGGAAGCAGGTTGCCTTTATTAAGTTGCCTTTATTAAATTGTCTTTATTAAATTTCTAACAAATGTATAACTACTATGGGGTAAAGTTGCACATGGACTCCATCTCCCCATTTATTGTTTCACCAAGCTAGGACGGTCAAGTCTGTGCAACTAATCTAGTCTAGTCTTTACTGATTCTCAGCCACACCTTATAGAAAGGGTAGTAATGATGAGTGTTCACACTGACACATGCAGATGATGAAATGGAGTCACTGAGTAGTGAACGGAACATTCCTTCACCTACTGAAGCAGCTGCTGCCATGAACCTGGAGAGAGTAAGGGTGAGTGTGTAATCCTCTCACTTTCATTTCAAGACACTGTGAAACTGAGATGGTCGGGACCCGGTAGAAACCTCCATATACTCCACTTGCAAAGCTTTCAATGCCTTCAGTTGTACCCTCATTAGGGCAGACTGTCTGGCTCTTAGCTAGTCTCATACTCGTGGAGGAAGGAGTCATGTAAGGTCAGGTAGATGTTGAGCCATGGAAGAGACAAGTAGAGTCAAACAGAGCCATGGTAGAATGTGGTAGAATGTAGTAGAGTCAAGTAGAGTCAAGTAGAGCCATGGTAGAGTGTGGTAGAATGTAGTAGAGTCAAGTAGAGCCATGGTATATAGAATGTAGTAGAGTCAAGTAGAGCCATGGTAGAATGTAGTAGAGTCAAGTAGAGCCTTGGAAGAGTGTAGTAGAGTCAAGTAGAGCGGTCTGGTGACTCAGAGGTGCTAAAGCCTTGTAAGTGAGCTTCTTCCTTGCTCTCACATTATTCTAAAAAATGTCACTCGGCAATTTATTGGTCGCTCTCAAATTTTGGAGCGAGCTTAAGGATTCAGACATGTGTCACCAGACTATGGTTTGGGTCTGAGCGCAAGACTAAGGAAGGTGAGTTGTCAGCAGAGGGTGTCCTCTCTCCTCTTGCAGGAGGTCATTAGCAGCAGTGGAGCAGTACTGGACTACTGTTATGACACCACAGAGGAACTGTGGTGCCAACTCACACTTAAGGTAAGTTTATTAGGTGTAGTTCATATACACTCATGTACACGCGAGTGCTTCCAGATATTTTAGATGTTACAAGACAAACTATAGAGAGATTAAAACCAGGAGTCACCAGTAATTGAACCCAGGATCCCTGGCTTGGGCCATCAGTGTTCTACCACCACTGACCCACAGGATAATCACCAGCCCTCACAATTCTCTATATGTTCTGCACATTTTACTGAATACCTCAGGAACCCTGCATGGAGTTCAATTTCCAGGTTTTCACTTTCCTCTATTTCGCTTCATAACATCCAATGGGTCTTTATTACTAGCTAATGCAAGATGTTCTAAGCAAGTTTTTCTGCTTGTTTCAGGAGTGCATGTAGGAGCACATGCTCAAGACTGCATGCTACATGCATGTATTTTGTTCTGTGTAATGATTCTTTATTGTTGGTAACAGGAGCCAACTGGGAAGTCACTAGATTTGTCTATATACGTCCTATTTGCAGTTCCCAAGTATTGACAGCAAGGTGATGGTGACCTCCGTGATTGAAAAACTTGCTCCTAAGGTCAGCTAGACTTTATGAAACATTCTTGATCATAACTAGCCTAGCAAGACAGCCCCTTCTTGATCATACACTAGCCTAGCAAGACAGCCCCTTCTTGATCATACACTAGCCTACCAAGACAGCCCCTTCTTGATCATACACTAGCCTACCAAGACAGCCCCTTCTTGATCATACACTAGCCTACCAAGACAGCCCCTCCCCACTTTTTGATATATAAAGTGTTGGAAGGGGATGTCTTGCAAGCTTACCTGGTTGTATTCTTACAGTCAGTGGTGTGGGAGATACCCAACATCAGAAAGGGCTACCTCGTAGAGAGCACAGAGCCCGGAGAGGAGGGAGCTCTGAGACTGAAGACTGATGGAGTAAACTTGCAGGTTATTAATGTTGATAGCAACACTTTTATGATGTATTGTAGAAGCTTTGAAGGATGAGTCCAATAGCCAAAAGGCTATCTACTTAGGTTGTGTTAGGTTAGTATACCAATAAGTTATGTGTTTATAGGTTAGTGCAAGGGATGATGTCTTATAGAAGCTTTGAAGGATAAGCACCAGAGTGCCTTTCAAAGCTCTAATCTGATTGGTTGGGTAGGGTTTATTAGGGTTAATTTGCGCATATAGTTGTGTATAATCCTTGACCAATAGCTTTGAAAGGAACTCCGGGATGGCTCAGGATGAGTCCAATAGCCAAAAGGTTATGTACTTAGGTTGTGTTAGGTTAGAAGTTATGTGCTTGCAAGGGATAGCCTAGATGTATAGAAGTGGTTATCAGAATTCTCTTGTGAGGAATGTCAATGCACTGGTTGCAGGTACTGTGGCAGTATGCAGATATCCTTGACCTGAGGAAGACCTATACCAACAATATCCATGCTATGGCCAGCACATACGGCATTGAGGCTGCTGGCAAGGCGATTATCAAGGTATTCTTTTATGCGAAGGGTTCAGAAACAGCCTGGGCTGTCTAATTCACCAAATGTTGAGTTGCTTGCATGCTTTGTTTCAGTAGAGTTGAACATTTCTAGTAGATACCCTTTACAGGATGTATACCCAACGTTTCCAGGTACACATGCCACAGTATAGTAGGTATGCACCCATTACAGGATGTGTACCCTTTACAGGATGTGTACCCAGGTATACCCCTCACAACATTTCTAGGTAAACCTGCCACAGGACATGTCCAACATTTCTAGGTATGATACCTGATATTACCTGTGATATGATTTGCTTTTGATTAGCCCACTCTGGTTCTGAGCCCTTAATAGCAGACCTACCGTGCGGGCAAGACACTCAGAAATTTGCATACTATAGAAACGACAATAAAAGAAACAACTAGTGTCCATAGAAAGGGCAGGGATCACAGAGGTTCAATAAGTATTATGTGGCACATTTCAGCATATACAGACAGGCAACAGCACTGAACTATTATAATACAGAATACTAGCCTTATTCCCAGGCCTTCCCACTGTCTAGTTTGTGATCACTTACAGTATGCAAAAACAGAATGGGGGAGGCCTGGGAGCATTTATCACATGAATGACATCAATGTCTAAGTAGGTACGTAGACAGAATGGGGGAGGATCCCCAACCAACTAAGCCCCTCCATTGATCAAAAACTGCATGGTAGGAAGGCCTGGGAATAAGGCTAACAGAATACTTAGTATAACAAGTGAAGTACATCTTCTTTGTTTATGAGAAACTCAAGGGTCTGCATTATACTGGTACATTATGCAGGAAATTTCCAGTGTGTTCAAGGTGTATGGAATAGCGGTGGATTACAGGCATCTTGCTCTTATAGCAGACTACATGACGTTTGAAGGCTCCTATAAAGCCTTCAACAGAATAGGGATGGAGACAAACAGCTCTCCTTTTCAGAAGATGAGTTTTGAGACTACGATGCACTTCCTGAAGGGTGCAACAGTTGCTGGTGATACAGACATGCTCAAGTCTCCCTCTGCATGCCTAGTGGCCGGAAGAGTCGTTCATGGTGGAACAGGATGTTTTGAACTCCTCCAATCATTATGCTGATATGAATCTAGTCAATGATATGGTGATCTCTGTTTGTATGTCAGACCTTAGTCATGTTTTATTCTACTTGATGTGTTCTCATTAATTGTGTGTTGATATTCATCAATATTATTAGCTACAAGCCTAACTTGGATAGTTTGTGTGTTGGCGTGATGAACGTGCACTGTATCCAACCCTCATGGGGTTTTCAGGAGCATGTGGCCTTCTAGACAGTAACTGCTATAGTAGAGCCTCACTACCCCCACTAACAACATCCTAACTAAATAAGACATTGAAAATGAAGTGCCCTTGTAAACAGAAATTTTAACCAAAATTTTTATAGTTATCTACATTTATAGTTGCTAGATAGCGTCCAGCAACTCTCAACTTAGAACATATTTGCCGGATGATATCCAAAAATGTCTCGACTGAAGAACACACTTTCCAGATGATTGACATCCAGCAAATCCTCAACTTAAGTACACATTTCCTGGATGACTCTATGCAGTGAACCCTCAACCTAAGGAGCATGCACATTAGCTAAGATGCATGCATCTTGGCTAATGTATTTTTTCACCAATTTGAAAAATTTCACTAATCTTAACAATTTATTGGTACAAGGCTATTTGGATTAGTGAGTGTCTACTGTACTGGCAAACAGAGTGTGTTTACAAGACTGTAGTTGGCAACATTGAACACTTACATAACTGCATGTATATCAAGCTGTGCCAAAGGAAAAAGGAAGGGGGAAAAATCACTTAAACGTGACCAAATCACTTGGGGTTCTATGCCTGGTGCACTGCCACTGTATTACATCACTATTACATCATGTGATAAGCATAATTGGTTACCCAACAATACAGTAGCCTATGGGTATACATACATGTATGTACGTGTAATTTGTTCATCTTTGTTACACAGCATGCTTGTCAGGAGCGAGTATATCAAGGATCGACAGCTGACCTATACCTGTCTTTCATTAATGGCACATTTCGGTGTACTGTTTTTATAATGGCACATTCAGCACTGAACTTTGCCAAAATTGGCACAAAATGGATTTCTTGTCCTATTAATTGTCACACAGCATGCTTGTCAGGAGTGAGTATCAAGGACACCTGTCTTTAATTCACAATGTAACAGTGAGCCTCACAAGAATGTCCATGTGACTTGTGTGACTAGCCCTCACAATAATCCTCTGTGTTATACAGCGCAGGACCTGCAAATGTTTCAGTCTCACGTTGCATGCATATTATGGTGATCAAAGCTCACTGGCAACTCAAAACCAAGGAGCTCTGGTTTTGATACCCATGCATTTTTCACTTAACCTTCAACTTGATATTTCCACTAAATGTGTCAGGTTAGCATTGTGTAAATGACCAATTCAGTGTAGCTAGCTAGCTACATCAGTGGCATAGGAAAGACTTTTTGATTTGGGGGGGGGGGCACAGTTTCAAACTATACATAGAGTAGTGAGCAATTATATAACAATTTATGTAAACTTGGGGGGGCACATGCCCCCGGTGCCCCCCCTCCCGGTTCCTACGCCTATGTACATGGTAGCAATGCTACAGTCATCATGAAACTTGCAGATGAAGATGGAGCCTGAGCGGTCAACCATGCTGTAACCTTAATTGCAAGTTCCATACCAGGCAGCTGATGGTCTGTTGGTGACAGAATGTCATAAGGTACACGCTGGGTTAGGACTGATGTGGCTAATAATGTCACGTTAGAATTCGATTGGTTTCTAGATTGTATTATCTATGCTACTAACTCCCACTTTTATTCCTCTCGGAGCCAGACTCTGGCTCTGCGAGACTACACTTTTTATGCATGAAGATTTGACATGGCAGTTAGCTATCCTCAGCCTAAATGCACATGCTAAACATCCCATATGTGACTGTGATACAGACTCAGCACTGGATCTGCACCAAAACTGGTTTCCTTCTAATACCTGAGGGTTACAAAACTATTCTAACTATGCTGTCTCTATTACTGCTTACAACTGTGGTTACCGATGAGGTGATCACAATAATTCGGCCTGGAATTTGTTGCATGTTAGATGTGGTCAACATTATGAGCCAAGTTGTTCGCCTTTGTCATTTCCTGTGGATAATTGTATTCATTGTGTCGCTTGTACTTCGGTTAGCCGAGACGCGCCCACAGAGCCAGTGTTTACCGTCTCTTGCCCACACGGCCACAGACAAACGAACTACAAGGTAAGGAAATCTGACCTGGAATTTGAGCAGGAATTTGAGCTACAAATTGGTCAGAACAAGGGAGAGGAAGGGAGGAATAGTATTGCCAAATAAGGGCATTAGAGTTGCTGAAGCGTTCTGGAGTTGAGCTGAGAGGCCATATATTGATAGCCTGTGTTGTGTAGCTAGCATTGTACACAGTTTTGCGAGTGTTTTTGCAACTAGCTACGGGGAAGAAGAAACAAGATGTGAGTAACTGGGTTTGTAAGCAAGCTGCTTTACTCTAGCGATGTGCGCGCGAATGTATGCCGCCTCCAATTGCATGCACGCTAACATACAGCGTGGGCAAAGCCGTTTGTTTACTTGAGCAGTTGTATTAGTGTCTAATCCTCTACTCCTTCCTCCCACTCACGTACTACACACGTACGCAGGGACGATTACCAGATGGCGAGCGACAAGCACCTGGACGCGGAATGGAAGCGGATTCAGAAGAAGACCTTCACGCGATGGTGCAACGAGCACATCAAGGTGCAGAACCTGCGCATCGATGACCTCTCCACGGACCTGAGCGATGGCGTACGCCTTATCGTTCTTCTCGAGGTCCTCTCGCAGAAGAAGCTCGGCCGCTACAACAAGAAGCCGCGGGTTCACGCCCAGCGCATGGAGAATGTCCAGTTGACTCTAGATTTCATCATGAAGAAGGAGCGCATTCGCCTTGTCAATATCGGTGAGGAATAGTTTTGGTGGGCGTGGTATATGGCTCTCTCTAGGCAGTCGGAAAAAGAGCGGTTTATACTAGATGTTCCTTCTAGCAGGGATAATATATTACCTGCTTCCAGTCTTGGAGTATCATCAAAATGCAAACCCCTTTCTTCCCTCCCTCCATTTTTCTCCTTACAGGCAGTGGTGACATCGTGAACGGCAACCTGAAATTGATCCTTGGTCTGATATGGACGCTCATCCTTCACTACCAAATCAGCATTGGCTTTGGGCTTGACTCACAGAAGGGCAAGGATGGGCCTACACCAAAGCAGGCGTTGATGAGATACCTCCAGGTACAAACAGTCATAAAAATAATAATTATTAACAACGACTATGCCGTTTTACCATTTATGGTATTTACAACAAAGATTAAAGAGAGATTGTACTAAACCTCATTGCCCACAATTTGCTGTGGAATCTGTGGAATTTCCATTTTCTTTCTACCACTTTGGTGTCAAGTTGCCCATTCCCATGAGGAACCTCTGTACATAAAATAGAGAACCACCAAAGGGCAATTATACAAAGGACGAGCTCATTCATGAGCTGTGGGGATGCAGAACACACCAGCTACACTAGAACTTTTGCTAGCAAGAGAAACAAACAAAATGTGTAAGATTCACTAGACCCAGGAGTCAGTATGGCTGGCTGTTGTTTGAAAGTATAAGGCTTTTATTTTTCCGCTCATGTATGGGTAAACAGTCTGCTTTGTAAGTATATTAGCGTTGTTTCATGGAAATGGCTTCTGTGTACAATGTGGTAATGAATGAAGGAGATTTCTCTTGTGTGTACAATGAGGTATGCACTTTTCATGTCAACTGGTAAACATGGAGCAGAGCCCCTACTGTTGTGTGAGCAGAGCCCCCTACTGTTGTGTCATATTAGGACAAGTAGTTCGCGTATAGAGGACCACTATTTGCTGCACAATAGTATCACACACACTACCATTGCTCTACTTGACTCCACTTGACTCTATTTGACTCTACTACACTCTGCCATGGCTGTACTTGGGTCTACTTGACTCTACTTGACTCCACTTGACTCTATTTGACTCTGCCATTGCTCTACTTGACTCTACTTGACTCTACTACACTCTGCCATGGCTCTACTTGACTCCACTTGACTCTACTACACTCTGCCATGGCTCTACTTGACTCCACTTGACTCTATTTGACTCTACTACACTCTGCCATTGCTCTACTTGACTCTACTACACTCTGCCATGGCTCTACTTGACTCTACTACACTCTGCCATTGCTCTACTTGACTCTATTTGACTCTGCCATGGCTCTACTTCACTCACTTGACTCTACTACACTCTGCCCAGTTTCTCATGAGGGACTTTCCCTGAAGTTCATGCAGCAGGTGGCCATTACCATTATTTGTTGACTGCCAAAAAAAAAGCTCAGCTTCCAAGTCCTAGATTTGATAGGCCACGCTCCCTGCAAAGAACCATGAAATGTAGTATTTGGGGGGTAAACACTCTTATGTTTTATGGAAGAAGACACCTTTTAGCTAAGCATGGGTTCTTTTCTGATGGAGAGAACTTTCCAGTCGACCCCTAACGGAGTTCTGCAGATGGCACATACTGAGTGGCTGCCGGGTGTGCAACTGAGGCATTTCAGTACCACCTGTGCAGTACATATAGAGGATTGTGGGAGCTGATTCTGGGTTCGGTTCCTGACGGCTGCTGGCCTTTTCACTTTCCTCTATTTTTGCCTCAATTCTCTTTATTCCAACATGAGGCAAGAGTCTAAGCATCTTTTGCAGTCCATGTACAAGCAGTTACAAATCAACATGTAAATCGGCATTATTTATGCATATGAAATTGATAAGTACACAATAATGGCCATAATGGACAGAGACGTGGGCCGCAATAAAGTGTGCGGCTGGGGATAAGAAACTACAAAAATAGTGGCCTAGACAGAAATCACTCGTGTTGGTTGTGAGGGTTGCTCGGACTCACCTACCAAGATGCATGTCAGACAAGTGTCTCAAACGCATACATGTGTAGCAGATGTGTAAGTGGTGTGCATAGTTTTGTACCCAAGCTCTTGCTTGTGGCTATTTAGAGCGTGTGTGTACATGTGTGTGTGGTTTGTTGAAGTACTTTAAACGTTTCTGTTTTCACACAACTTGCACCTTCAAGCAAAGGCCATGCTGCGGTAAGCGTCTGTCCTCACTGCCTCCTCCCTAAACATAATGTGTATCCCATGGTTGACAAAGTATTACCATGTGTGCACACGTGCATAGCAGGGTTAAAGTACTTAGTCATGTTCGTCAGTCGGTCTGTCTGTCAATCAGTGAAAGCTCACACTGCTGGCAATTTAGAGTCTAACAACTCATACACATGACCATGACAAGGCTTCTTTGCACACAAGCACCTGAAAGCGGTTGAAGCAGTTTGCATTTCCAGCATTTCATATCTGAGTCTCTGGATTGTCTTAATTTATTTCCAGACAGTAAAATCTTTGCCTGGGTACAAGGCTGCCCATACGTGTAGACTACGTAGCACTATGGGTGCAGTTTCATGAAGAAAACACACAGGTCAAGTGCTTTACCAGGTACGTCAACAATATATCTGGTTGGTCATCTGATGACAGAGGTGGTAAAATCTGCCTCTATCTGGACGTTTCTTGAGTGGTAGCAGGGTACACACGGGCACGAGACTGGGTACACACGGGCACGAGACTGGGTACAGATGGGCACGAGACTGGGTACACACGGGCACGAGACTGGGTACACATGGGCACTAGACTAGGTACACATGGGCACTAGACTAGGTACACATGGGCATGAGACTAGGTACACATGGGCACGAGACTGGGTACACACGGGCACGAGACTAGGTACACATGGGCACTAGACTAGGTACACACGGGCACGAGACTGGGTACACATGGGCACGAGACTAAGTACACATGGGCACGAGACTAGGTACACATGGGCACGAGACTAGGTACACATGGGCACGAGACTGGGTACACATGGGCACAAGACTGGGTACACATGAACATGAGACCATTACCAGTACATACCACACCCTGTGGGTGGAAACCCAGAAACTTGCACACAATACAGATCAAAAACAGCAATGTAAATGGCATGACCAATAAACAATAGCTGCACATTGTGAACCTGCAATTGAAGCAGTGCCCATGTTAGCAGTAAACAGCAGCAAATGGCCTTTGTATCTATAGCACTGATAGTGATCACAGAGCTGGATCCAGCCAGGATTTCAGCACATGCATGGCTAGTTTTCAGAGAGGCTGTGTTGATGTCTAGATTGTACATGTACTTTGTACTTGAGTGGTTTTCACTATCTTTGCTCTCAGCCTTGTTCCCAGGTCCCCTCTGCCTCGGAATGAGGCCAATTTTTATCATTGTCACAGCTGGTTTATTTTTGTGTTAGGCAGTTTGTGGGATGTGGGGATGAAATGTGCAAGAATTACATGGTTGGTTGCCTAAATGCAAAGGACAAGGGGCATGTAATGACTGTACCAATTGAATAACGGTTGCTCAGACCTTTGTGCTGCCCAGCTGACTCCCTCACCCACTCACTCACATTTCACTCCTTTCGATCCCTTTCCTTTCTTCCCACTTTTCTAGCCATCTCGTCTTTCTTCTCCCTTTAGTAGTAAGTGTTGCATTCTACAGTTACTAAGGACTCAAATTGTCCATTTGAAAATGTAATTGTGATACATAATGATGTGTAGATGTACACTGGTTGTGTTTCAAACAGATTATACTCCCACTCAGTTTAAAGTGTATGCATATTTTGTATGCATACCACATACCAACAACATCCTGTGGAGTCTTTAGTTCCTGCAGTGATCAAGTATCACTAGATTTGTACTGATACCCTCACCCCACAACCTGATAGGGATCATCCCCTGTAGCTTTTAACCAACATTTCTTTACTCTCTTCCTGCTTCCTCCATCCTCCTCTTCCCCTTCCACCTCCCTCCTCCCCTTCTCCTCCCTCCTCCCCTTCTCCTCTTTCCTCTCCTTCCCCCCCCTCCCCCTTTCTCTTCCTCCTCCTCCTCCTCCCCTGTCTTCCCCTCATTCACACATTCACACAGGAAAAACTCCCTGACAAACCCTTCACAAATATGACAACAGACTGGAATGATGGAACATTGGTCGCTTCTCTTGTGGATTCCATCGCTCCAGGGCTCTGTCCTGAGGCCAGCACCATGGAGCCTCAGAATGCTCTCGAGAATGCTTCCCATGCCATGAAGCTGGCTGAAGACTGGCTGGGAATTCCACAGGTGTGTGTGTGTGTAAATGTGGATATGCCAATGTGTCTTGGACACACGCTTTGTATGTGTACATGCATGCACGCAGGCACACATGTACGCACGTATAGAGTTTTTTCATGTGACATCATCATCTTCAAGACTATGAAGGGAAACGGAAAGCAGCTGCCATGTTGGTGCACAAGAAGATAGTAGTTTCTATGGCGAACTGCTTCTAATTAGACAAAATACCACTGCTATGCAGCTGTGTAAATACTTACCTGTGGGAGGTTTTCAGTCACATACATTGATGTGTTGTACACCAAGATGGCAGCTCAGGATTGTATATGGAATTCAGTCCCATGAGCTCCATAGATGCATGGTTTACCAATGACAGTGTTATTAAGCGTCTTGCTTCTGGAGGGTAAACATACGATAACGAGGCAGCTGTACAGCAGACCTTTCACCTTGAGAGAAGCATCTTTTTTAATCTTTCGCCACTAATGGTAAAGGCTCGCTGTAGCGCTTCCTTGTCTGTATTTTGCACACAACTGCACACCCTGACTCTTGTCCTCCGGAAGTGAAGTCACGCCCAATGAAAACCATCTATATGTACATATCTATATAGCAATGTATTGTTCATGTGTAGAAATAGGACTAAACCCCCCCCCCCCCCCCCACCACACCCATTCACCCACCCAGTACTTTAGCCAGTATAATTATTCATAGTATGGATGTACGATCCATTGGTCTGATAAGTAAGATTGAGAAGCTTGATGTTTCTTACTGTAAGTGACAGTAGGCAATCATGAATGAGAGAGTGAGAATCAGTTGGAATTCGGCTGAGGCCTCTAGGCAATGCTGCTTATGTAGCTTGTCTTCCGCTCCTCTGCCAGGGGTCCGAGTGGCTTAATGGTAAGAGTGTCTGACTAGTATTCAGAAGGTCTTGGGTTCGAATCCCAGCTGGATCCCGGATTTTTTCCGTGGATTTATTTCTCACTCTCTCAACAAAAAACAACATCATCAAGTAAGATTGAGTGGAGCTATTTTCTTGCATGCTCTAATATATAGCAGACAGCATTGTAACCCAAGATGCTACAAGAGTGTTTCTAAAACAACCTCCTCGTCACTTAACACAAACGATAAACTTCTTCACAACCCTTATCATAATATCAGCCTCCTGCCTGAAAAGTACCTCAGCTTCAACTATCCCTGTTGCTGAAAGCTTCAGGTCAGATACTATTGTTTAAATTGAATGCAGTACCCCTCCAACTCTAACAACTCTGTGGGAGTGAATTGATACAGCTGTTTTGAATGTAACATCTAATTGGTTTTGGCATGCAGAGGATTGTTGTTGGTTCTTTGCAACTGCTTTGTGGTGTGTGGGTAGAGGCTACGTCAATACACCTTTAGTAGAATTACATTAGCATCGGCTCCATGCAGTTTTTAATTTCTCGTAGTATAATTAATTTAAGGATGTGTAGGTCTAGTAGTTTTATTACAAGTGGTTTTGAAAGTGTGTATGACATTCTTGATGTTAGCCTGGTTCCCAGACGTTTACCACCATACAGCTTTTGATCACTTACCGTGCAAAATGGAGGGGGAGGCCTGAGAGATCTAGTCATGTGAATGGCATCAATGTCTACCTAGGTAGACAGAAGGGAAGATGGGTCCAAGCAGTGGCGTAGCGAAGGCCGTGCCCAGCCAAAGCACCATGTTCGTCCCGCTCATGTAACGTGATCTCACGCGAAGCATGCGCGAGCGCTAGTGTTGTTAGACTCCCTAGAGGCTAATGGGCTAGCGTACTGCAGGTGCCCAGCCAATACCAATGACCTGGCTACACCACTGGGTCCAAGTGATCTTGAACTTTTTCTTGCAGTGTCTGTCCAAGCACTAGAATCTCGAATGTTTAAAACTTACTGCTCGAAGAATGCATGTACGAACTAGAGCTCTGTAGAGCACATACCCCGTGAGCCACGTAGCTATGCATGTACTTCCATGTGGATAGGAACAACTGACTGTCGTCTCACAAATGCATGCTGTATAGTGACGAAGAACGCATGTACAAACTACAGTGACGAAGAACGCATGTACAAACTACAGTGACGAAGAACGCATGTACAAACTACAGTGACGAAGAACGCATGTACAAACTACAGTGACGAAGAACACATGTACAAACTACAGTGACGAAGAACGCATGTACAAACTACAATGAAATGCATTCCTTCAATTAGCATCTGAGACTACCTTGATGTACACACCTCCCAGCTGAGTGAAAGATTGTCGAGTGCAGTTGTCAGGCAGTAGGTTTCTTGTGTACTGACTGGACAGTAGCCAAAAGCATTCCTTAGCTGACTACGTAGCTGCCGTTTATCCAACCCAGAGAGCTACAATGGATGAAGTGCTCCACACACATGCTAAGCTTCACACTCAATCATGACACTAGCAATGGGAATTTCCTATTACAGCTGCATAGCTTATTTGTCATGCATAGCCTTAACTTAAACCGAGCTTCGTCTTCCCAAGTCTTGTTTCCATATCCAAACCAATCCCACTTTGTTGGGTGTGATACTGAAAGTAATCCGCACTGGATGAGGTCTAGCCTCGTACCCAGGCCGTTCTATAATGAATGGCCTGGGTACAAGGCTAGATGAGGTCTGGGCATGAGACTTTGCTGTCCTCTGCTCTCTATGATGACCTTGTCTCACTTTGAGAAACCAGAGGTAAATCACCATTGCGCTGACTTTCGGATCAAGCTGTCATAATAAAGCTGCTTGGGTTCAAGCGCTGGCCAATGAGTACACATGGTCTTCATAACACATATGTGCATTCTATTGCTTTTAGAGATTTCCTGCAACAAGCCTAAATTAGCCTTAAACCCAGGCTTTCTGTTCCAGATTTTGTCTCACAGCTTTGGAGAAAGATTTCTCCAAAGCTGTGAAAGAAAATCTGGAACAGAAAGCTAGGTTCGAGGCTAGACCTAAATACTGCTGGCAAGTATTGCTAGCTTGGCCAATTCAATTTATTCCTTGACAACATGTACAACACACAATGCTTTGTTCTAGAGCTTGGACAATGTGTGTATTGACATACCGTTGACTCTGGTTAATAAGCACATGCGCTTATGAGCGTAAGTGGTAAGCAAACATGCGCCTAATAGAGGATAAGCGCTAAATAAAGGATTCAATAATTAAAGCCACGCCCAACAGGTATTGACATGATACGTAGCTCTCTGGCGCTGTTCAGTAGATTGTAAGACATGCTCACCTGGCGAGCATCATCGAAGATCCCATCCTCCTCAAAGAGAGTGTAGTTTGGTTCCATCGTGTATTCATGCGGGGCTCCATGCGTGGGTCCCGAGAAAGGGAGGCTAGAAATCTCTCATAAGCCGCAAAGGGTGTGGCTTGCGAGCTTCGTGTTAGCCAGAAGCGGATAAAACCTGTGTAGCTCTTCTTTGGTTGACTTCAGGATGACCATCGAGTTTTTTCTGCGTGCTCTTGATGCCGTGGATTCACTCGATCTCTTGCCACTATCGTGTACTTTATTTATTTTGCACATGCGCTAAATAAATGATGCCATGTACCAGGAAGACGGCATGTGCCTAATAAATAATATGCGCCTAATAGCAAGGTGCGCTTAATAACCAGAGTTTACGGTATTGGGATTGTGTGTAGATCGCTAGATTGGGCTGTTCCAGATGCTGTATACTAATTCTAGCCAGGTCATGGACAAATTCAGAAAGAATGTGTTCAACAAGAGAAAACTGTGTTCATTCCGATTTCATTGCATGTTCAGATGCATGGCTTTGACTTGTAGTAAAAGCTATTATTAACTGCAGTACCTAACAAGGCTTCCCCATTAACTCTTGTACATTCCGAGCAAAGTAACCGCACCCCAAGATGCTCAAAGAGGTTAGTGCTGCAGGTTTACCTTGGCTCAAACACTTTAGAGTTCAGTGCTATACGCAGGTAGAAGGTTTGTTAGTAGGCTTTAGGAAAACAAAGTTTACTGCTACTTAGCTACAAGACCTGAAGTAGAAGGCTTTAGAGATCAGGATTTTGTGCTGCAAATTTATCTGAAGTAGAGTTTTTGTGGCTTCTTATAAAAGCTTTACCCTCAAGGGAGGAGCCAGACATTTCATTGCATGTTCAGATGCATGGCTTTGGATTCATGTGTGACTTGTAGTAAAAGCTATTATTAACTGCAGTACCTAACAAGGCTTCCCCATTAACTCTTGTACATTCATATACACGTATGATAATTTATGATACTCGATATATGGACATTTGTACAGGATGTATTGTACAATATTGGGACAATGAATATTCCCAAGATGTTGAAATGTCTTAGCTCAACTTTCCTCCCCCTTTCTGTGGCATCTAGGCCTAAGTATGAGAGGTAGAATACTGTTGCTCATCTCAGTGCCCCTCTACCATATATACCACTGCAGGTATTGCAACCAGAAGACATGGTCAACCCCAATGTCGATGAGCTCAGCATGATGACCTACCTCTCACAGTTTCCGGAGGCAGAACTCAAACCCGGTGCTCCAATCAAAAGCATAAGCAAAGGAGATCCCTCAAAAGTGAAAGTATTTGGTCCGGGCGTGGAGAGAGAAGGACTTAATACAGACACCGCGGTGGCCGAGTTTACCATCGACTGTCGCAAGGCAGGTCAAGGGAAGGCCACAGCAAGTGTAGAGAGTCCAGAGGGGCCAATTGAATGCATCGTGGAGAAGAAGAAAGATGGCACCTACAGCTGCTCTTATGTGCCAACAGTCGAAGGAGAGTATACAGTGACGGTGTTCTTCAATGGCGAGCATGCAGCCAATAGCCCCTACCAAGTTCTTGTGGCACCCGGGTCTAATGTAGGAGCTTGTGTTGCCTATGGTCCTGGGATAGAAGGTGCCGACCTTCGGGCTGCCTCGCCAACAGAATTCTGGGTGGAGACTGCTGGTGCCGGCCAGGGCAAACTTGGCATTACAGTCCGAGGACCCAAAGGCCCAATTGGAACTGAGGATCTCGGAGTTCAGAAGGAATCTGATGACAAATACCATGTTGAATACACTCCCCAGCAAGCAGGGCAGTACAAGGTGGAAGTTACGTTTGCAGGCCTCCACATCCAGAACAGCCCCTTCCGAGTGAGAGTCGGTGCTGACAGAGCAGACGCTAGCAAATGTAAGGCAGAAGGTCCAGGAATCGAAGGTGTGGATGTTGAGATCAAGAAAGAGACATGGTTCAAGGTGTACACTAAGGGAGCTGGTCGTGGGGACCTCTCAGTTCATATCAAGGGCCCCCATGGTACTCTGGAGTCACAGGGCAAGGAGGTTGAGCGCAAAGTACACCATTTCACGTACACGCCCCAAAACAGTGGGGAGCATGTGATCACCATCAAGTATGGTGGGGAGCACATACCTGGAAGCAGGTTCAAAGTTCAAGTGGAGCCACCTACTGACCCAAGCAAGGTCAAGGCCTTCGGGCCTGGCCTTAAGCCTCAAGGTGTGCGTGTGAACGAACCAGCAAAGTTCACAGTTCGCACAAAAGATGCTGGGCACGGTGACGTAGCAGTGAAAATTACCGGGCCTACTGGAGAGGTCCCATCTCAGGTAGAAACTGCCCCGTACAACTACAACTACACCTACCAAGCCTCGCAGCCTGGAGACTACACTGTAGATGTTACATTCGCTGGCCAACATGTCCCAGGCAGTCCATTCCCTGTTGCCATCACTGATGCAAGTAAAGTCAAGATCACTGGGCCCGGAATGGCTGGGGAGTGCCTCCCAGTGAACCAGCCACTAGTTTACCAGGTTGATGCCCGTGGGGCTGGCCCAGGTGAGATCAAGTGCATCGTGCAAGACCGAGGCACATTGCAGCAGACAGCAGAGGACTTTGCTGATGCTGTCAATCCTGTCGTGACTGATCATGGTGACAATACGTTCACAATTGAGTACACCCCAACCACACCTGGGCTGCAAAAGATGAATGTCACTTTTGGTGAAGCACCAATTCCTGATACCCCAGTTCGCCTGAACATCTTTGATCCCAGCAAGGTGAAGGCATACGGCCCTGGCCTTGAAGATGGAAACAAATCCGGTGTTCTTACACACTTTACCGTTGACATGCGCAAGGCTGGTGAAGGTCAACTCCATGTTGGGATGGGAGGGCCAGTCAACACTCCCGTGACAATCAAAGATCAAGCCAACAATGTAGTGAAGTGTGAGTACACACCTGCCGAGCCTGGCGAGTATGTCATAGATATACAGTACGAAGGAGTGTCCATCCCTGAAAGCCCATTCCATGTAAAAGTTTGCCCCACAACAGACGCAAGCGCAGTCAAAGCTTACGGTCCAGGGCTGGAGGACGGTCTTACCACTGACATGTGGGCGGAGTTCTTTGTTGATTACAGCAAAGCTGGTGAAGGAGAGCCTCAGGTGGTAGTCCATGGTCCAGGAGGAGGGGAGAACGTGGAAGAAGAGCAAGTGCAAGAGGGTCTGAGGAAGTACCGATACTACGTCGACCCAGACGAAGCTGGAGATTACAAGATTGAAATCAACTTTGCTGATGAGCCCATCCCAGACAGCCCGTTTGATGTCCACGTCAATTGGAAGACCGACCCATCACGTGTCAAAGCCTACGGCCAGGGCTTGGAGGGAGGCATTTGTGGTGACTGGACAGAGTTCACCCTGGACATGAAAACCGCTGGAGAAGGTGCCCTCAACCTCCAGATTGAAGGGCCTTGTGAGGCCCAGGTTGATGTTGAAGACCACGACAATGGTATGGCTACAGTTAAGTATTTGCCTGTGGAGCCTGGTGAGTACAAGATTAATATCCAGTTTGCAGAAGAGGCAATCCCAGGTAGTCCCTTCACTCCAGTCTTTGAGCCAGAGACAGATGCCACGAAAGTCCGTGCGTATGGTGCTGGCCTTGAATGCGATGGGGTCAAGGTTGGTGATGCAGGTGATTTCATCATTGACACAAGAGCGGCTGGATCTGGGACTGTGGATGTTGCAGTGGATGGCCCATACTGGCACGGGCGAGCACCAACTCCAATCTCCCCCACAACATCCCCAAGTCACCGTCCAACCAGATCTCCAGTGGGTGGTCTTGGTCGTCAAAGGGCAGGTTCAATTCGTGCAGCAGCTAAGCCACAAATCACCAGCAACAATGATGATACTTACAACGCTGTGTACAATCCCCGCAAAGTTGGCACCTACAACATCAATGTGTACTTTGCCGATGCTTCTATCCCTGCATCACCATTCAAAGTCAATGTCACCGATCCAACCAAAGTGAAGATTACCGGGCCAGGTGCAAAGAAAACAGGGGAAGCTGAAGAAGAGGCCCCCATCATCTCATTCGTGGATCCACTTGAGTGGGGAGTAGACTGCACAGAAGCTGGTCCTGGAAATTTAGAAGCTACCGTCTACACCCCAGACGGAGAGGCCAAGGCTGTCGAGATTAAGCCCACAGAAGAGGATGTTTATCAGGTGACATACAGTCCAGAGAAGGCAGGACCTTATCAACTTGATGTAACATACTCAGGCAATAAGGTGAAAGAGAGTCCACTGAAGTTCTCCCTTGCAGATGCAAGCAAAGTAAAAATCACTGGAGCCGGCCTTGATGGCGGAAAGGTGAACGACTCTCTTGTGGTGGAAGTCGATACAACAGAAGCTGGAAGTGGTGGTCTCTCTCTCTCGCTTACCGGCCCCTCACAATGTGAAATTGACTGCGATGATCATGACGATGGTACAGCAACGCTCACATTTGCACCAAACACGGCAGGAGAGTACAAACTTGATGTCAAATTCGCAGGTGACGATGTACCTGGTTCTGTCTTCAGCATTCCTGTCATTGATCCAACCAAGGTTATCGCTTCAGGCTCAGGGGTTACAGGTGCGGGTGCAAGAACAGGACAGCCAGCTCAAGTAATCGTCGACACCAGCAACTCAGGTCCAGCTCCAGTAGAAGTCCAAATCACAGACCCAAATGGTAAAGCACTTCCTGTTGAGCTTGTACCAACTGAGAAAGAAGGTGTGCTTGCTGGGGAATACACACCAGTAGAGCCAGGATACTACTGCCTGGAAGCCAAGTTTGCAGATGAAGAGATTCCAGGTTCGCCCTTCCAAGTACCAATCTGCAACCCTGATGCAGTCCAACTTGCTGGTCCTGGCTTGGAGTGTGCCATCAAAGAAGGGAACAACGTTATTGATGTATTTACAGAAAATGCAGGCCCTGGTGAAGTTGGAATTGAATTCCAGCCATTAGAAGAAGGTGCATTGCCAGTCGAGTCTTTTGTCACACAAGTAGACGACAACCACTACCAGATCAACTACACCCCACACTCTGCTGTTGAAACTGAAGTTCAAGTAACATATGGTGGGTTCCCAGTCGGAGACAAGAAGACCGTACCCGTGTCCGACCCCTCAAAGGTAAAAATCGAAGGACCTGGCATTGAATCAGGAATCCTCGCTGGTGAGGAGACGGAATTCACGGTGGACGCCACTGAAGCTGGCCCTGGAGACCTCAGTACCGAGATCCAAACACCCGATGGGGAGAAACTTGACACCGTTGTTGCCGAAATTGAGCCTAACAAGTGGTTGGTCAAATACAAACCAGACAAGGCTGGAAATTACGTCGTGAATGTCCAGTTCAGCGGTCAAGAGGTGGAAGGAAGCCCATTCTTTGTTGAAGTATGTGATCCTGAAGCTGTGCGAGCATTTGGACCTGGGCTGGAGAAGGCAATTGCCCAAGAAGAAGCTCAGTTTACTGTGGATGCTACAAAAGCAGGAGAAGGAGCCCTAGGTCTGGAGATTTCTGGCCCTGCTGATTGTGAAATCAACTGTAAGGAGTCGTCTCAGGGGCTCTTCAATGTCACGTACATTGCGCCAAGGCCTGGCATCTACCATGTCCATCTCAAATTTGCAGACAAAGAAATACCTGGAAGTCCGTTTGAGGTACTCTGCGAACGCCCACCTCCAGATGCTTCAAAATGCATCGTCAGTGGACTTGAAAACCCTGGGAGTTTCACGGTAGATTGTAAAGATGCTGGTGGGAGTGGCCTGCTCGAAGTTGGTGCCTCGGGTGCTTACGTTCCTGTGGAATTTGTCTCTGTGAAGCACAACGGTGACTACACCTTCAGCGTATCGTACGACATCCCTGAGCCAGGCGAGACCATCATCAGTGTCAAGTGGCACGGACAGCACCTTGCTGGAAGCCCCTTCTCTGTCATCACCCAGTGAAATCACTGCCCTGGAAGACTTCCAGAATACATCATTTTCATTCTAATCCATTTAAGGATCAGCAAATTTTAGTGAACTAGTTTACTGCGCTGAGCTTCCACATGTGGATTCGCTTTTATCCCATTCTATGGTCTCCTAGCAAAATTTGAATTACTTTTCTTTTAGTTTATTTCATTTACGTAGTTCCACAGAGTTAACTCAATAGACCTAGTTTCATACGTATTCCCAATTTGAGAAATTATTATTGCAGTGTACACGTGAACTGATCGCAAACTTGACCAGTTTGTAAACAGGCAGTTTATAAACTGGTCATCCAGTTTTTAAACTGGTTGGCCCACTTTCAATTATACAAAGCAAATTCAGTGGTCGCGTTCAGAAACCAGGCCGAACAGTTTGAAAGCAGCCCAACTGTCTGAAAGCTGGCTGAATGGTAATCTTGGAACCAGACCCTCCACATGCAAGGGTCTGGTTCCGAGACTAGCTGAACGGTACACGCAGCCTGAATGGCATGAAAGCTGTACACACCATGTAATAGCTGATATCAATCTGCAAGACCACCCCTCAGGGAGGGATATACGTAACTATTATATGACCTGTTACCTAGGCAACATCACTGTTGAGAAGAGACATGAGCAACATTCTTATATGTTGCCTTGGTACCATGTTATATATACATGTATATATGTGGTACCATGTTACATATACATGTATATATGTGGTACCATGTTACATATATATGAAATAATTTGTAATGTAAGAGGCTTTATGTGTGCTAATTGTTCAAGTCAGAAACAGGAAACAGGGTTTCATAGGGGGGCACTGGGATCCCCCCCCCCCCTGAGAAATTATGATGTCATAATTGCCTAACAGCTACAATAGGGTATACAACACAATAACAAAGTACAGCATAAGTATAGCTTAATGTATTGTAACTGAATCTGACGATTCTTGTCCTTAAATATGTCCAGAATTTCATTAAAATCTACAAAACCCTAGTAGGTGCACTGACGCAC
>OX422194.1:1659640-1709640 GCA_949130485.1 Agelas oroides | reverse complement strand
ATGTCTCAATGTCTGCCGCCACCAGGATGTCTCAATGTCTCAATGTCTGCGGACACCAGGATGTCTCAATGTCTCAATGTCTGCGGACACCAGGATGTCTCAATGTCTCAATGTCCGTGGACACCAGGATGTCTCAATGCCTTTTTCCGCCATTATTTAACTCCACAAATAAAAAAAACACCTTTCAATATTAGTAACAGAGAGCCTCTTTTCGTTTATGAAGGACCAACTGAGTACACATATTCTGTACTCACGCTAAATAGTCACATTTCTTGTGAAACGATCTGTCTGACTTGTGCATTAAGGTATGTGTGTATTGAGAAATGACAACATATGGTTACATGATTGGGTTTTAGAAGTCATCACAGATGGAGTAGATTCCTCTTCCATATAAGGTAGCAACGCCAACAACAAGCTGAGGCCAATTAAACCTTAACCACTAGTAATTTGAGCTGAGCCTCAGAAATGTCCCACATATTCCTGCTTAATTGAACTGTTATTTCATTGTGTGTTGGTTGCTAGGCACACACAGACGCCCGGTCTGATATGTAAACACATCCTCAAAAGAAAATGGTTTGTCGGTGAGTGAGCCCACACTGAGTGTGGATGTTTGTGGCATGCCAATAGTATCACTGTTGGTGTGTAAGGTTTCCTGTATGCATGTGAGGTCTGTATTTTGGAAGATGTGCTTTTTGTTGTTTGACAGACAGAGCCGAAAGTTGTGTATCGCAATATGCATCCCATGTGGCCAGTGATGGTGCACATAGCTGTGGCTTAGTGCGCAGTCACATAGTTAGGAACCTCTGGTCTATCCATCTATATATGTCTGTCATGGACAAAATTCCATGCATACTGGTTTAAGTCGGTCCATCTGTCATGGGACAAAATTCCATGCATACTGGCGTTTAAGTTGGTCCATCTGTCATGGGACAAAATTCCATGCATACTGGTTTAAGTCGGTCCATCTGTCATGGGACAAAATTCCATGCATACTGGTTTAAGTCGGTCCATCTGTCTGTATGTGAACAAAATTCCAAGCATACTGGTTTAAGTCGATCCATCTGTCATGGGACAAAATTCCATGCATACTGGTTTAAGTCGGTTCATCTGTCTGTATGTGGACAAAATTCCATGCATACTGGTTTAAGTCGGTCCATCTGTCTGTACATGAACAAAATTCCATGCATACTGGTTTGATCAATCTGTCTGTAAGTGAACAAAATTCCATGCATACTGGTTTGATCAATCTGTCTGGTTTAAGTTGGTCCATCCGTCTGTATGTGGAGAAATTCCATGCATACTGGTTTAAGTCGGTCCATCTGTCTGTATGTGAACAAAATTCCATGCATACTGGTTTAAGTTGGTCCATCCGTCTGTAAGTGAACAAAATTCCATGCATACTGGTAGACATATTGCATGTGTCTGTGACAAGGAGGCCCAGAGCATTTGTTGCCAATGCTTAGCCAAAGTAGCTCTTCAGCATAAATGGTGATTTACAGCTTCTTTCCTCAAGACAGACAAGTCAGGCAGCTCACAGGCAGAGCAGAGCTTGGCGTAAGCTGTCTAGCTCAAGTAAGCAATGCACACGACAGACAAGTCAGGCAGCTCACAGACGGAGCACTTGGTGTAAGCTGTCTAGCTCAAGTAAGGCAATGCGCACAACAGACAAATCAGGCAGCTCACAGGCGGAGCAGAGCTTGGTGTAAGCTGTCTAGCTCAAGTAAGGCAATGCGCACAACAGACAAATCAGGCAGCTCACAGGCGGAGCAGAGCTTGGTGTAAGCTGTCTAGCTCAAGTAAGGCAATGCATCTTTGAGTTGCATGTATCCTACTAATACAAGACAGATGATTGATCATTGTGCGGTAAGCCTGAGCAAGGTGCAGTTAGTAGTGACTCAGAGGTTGCATACACAGTGGCAAAGGCAGTCTTTACCAGAAGTACACATGCCCACACATGAAGGAGGTAGGAGGAGAATCTCTGCAGTCTGTGAGCACACAGCCTAGCTAGCTTAATCACCTCATTCATTGTTTTATATAAGCACAGACGGCTATTCAATTGGCACAATGGCACGGCCGTGCACGAAACTACAGAAGAAGAATCTCATGCTACCTTTGAGCAGATCAGCTTATCTGTCATACTCAAAAGAAAACTCAACTGCCTTCCGTGTTCAGAGAACATCGTGGCTATCACAGATCCATCATGCATATTGTTACGTACTGCCATGCAATATGTCTGTTACATCTTTGCCAAGCACATGACTGGTATAGACACGGTCGGTCGGATCACATTTACTCATAGACCACACTAAAAATTTCTCTGCTAGCTTTCACATTATTCCTTATGTACTCTAAGACAAGTTGCTAGTATCACCAGACTTGTATAAGAACTCAAGGTTGCCTTGGACTTGCAGAGGGTAGGAAAATTAGCAAAACAAACGTCCCTGGCTATCAAGATGAACAGCGCAATGTCAACCATAGCTAGCCTCAATCCTAAGTCCTTCCCAGTTTGTGCGTCACTTGCAATACAGAAATATGGGAAGAGCCTAGTATTTTTTTTCACGTGAGTATGTCTTACTCCACAAGGGACCAAAATTTTTAGAGTGAAAAAGTAAGTAACATTTCATGCATTGTTTAACAAACTACTCATTTACCACTTGTGTGGCGTCAATGACAGTCACTCTCTACTAGCTACATATGTGTGGTATGTTGCCCGGTACCTTCACTGTTTGAAGCCCCCCAAGTATGCCCACACAAAAATTACTTCCACCATCCTACCCTTGAAATCACTCATGTGAGAAAGTATCAGGTTCTCTGCGATTTTATAAGTGTTGATGTTTGTGCATGAGAGCCTAAATCATATTTAACCTACAGGTCAGCAGTGATCAGATCTGGCCCTGTCTCAGCCTCATTGACCACCATTCAACCATTCAAGTGTAGTACTTAGTTAATAGCCTAATTTCTTGCTATTGTACACTAGTAGCAAGCTGTGTGCAGGCTCATCTCTGCCATTGTCCCGGCAGTCACCTTACACTCCTAAACAGCTACTGTAGCCAACTTTCTTGTCTGTAGCTACTCGAAAGCTTTCCTACCCATGTACCCCTTCATACTAGATAACTGTGCAATCATGTTGCTGTGCATGATGAAAATATCTGTCCACTTACCAGAAACATTACCAGCCCTCCATAGATCTGAGCAATTCCAAAGTCTGAAGAGAAAAATGAGAAATTGCATCGACACTGAAATCACAAACACAGTGAAAGACTGGGAGCAGTGACCCACAACTTGGTCTCCTCGTACCCAGGCCATGTGGGACAAGGAAATTAAGGCTCTTTTTCTCTCCTATGCAGCCTAGGTACAAAACTACCCATAACTACAACTCCAACCTCGGATGAGGAAGATCAAGTGTGCACGCGCCAATCGAGATACGGCGACATTCGTAATCTCAAGTCCTACAAGCACAGTTGTGCATAGAACCAGGTTTGAGGCAAAGAGGCTTCTTTCTTTGGTTGCGCTTCCCTCCCCCGACTTCTATCAACTCACATGCTGGGGTGTAGAGGGGATGGTTAATGAAATAGGAAACAAAAGCTGCAAATCCCCTGCAGAAAGAATAAAGTGTTGACACGTCCACTGTACACATACAGTTCCATTGTACATGAAGTGGAAACTATCCTCATTCACAGGCTCACACACCCCCAGCTCTCAGCATGAGAGCCTGGGAACGAGGCTAAGGTAGAGCAGTGAGTGTGAATTCACACAGAAACTCACCAGTAGTAGCTGCAATTCTGTAGGGAAAGAGATCGAAGAGGATGCAATCACACTAACACATCCCTAAATTGACCAGAAAATTCCACCATACTAGGTAGGGTGGGTGGGGCTCAAATTTGCAGCTCTTATTTTAGAAATACATGATGACAAATCCACAGCTCTGGTCACTTTCTGATGATAAAATACTTGAGGCTACAGGTATGAAATTCAAGACATAATTCTTCCTCCTCCCCGCACACGCCACACACATCCCTCCTCCCCGCACTCACCCACACACATCCCTCCTCCCCGCACATGCCCACACACATCCCTCCTCCCAGCACTCACTTACACACATCCCTCCTCCCCGCACACGCCCACACACATCCCTCCTCCCTGCACTCACCCACACACATCTCTCCTCCCCACACAGCCCACACACATCCCTTCCTGCACATGCCCACACACATCTCTCCTCCCCCACACACCCACACACATCCCTCCTCCCCGCACACGCCCACACATCTCTCCTCCCCGCACACGCCCGCACACATCCCTCCTCGCCGCATATGCCCACACACATCCCTCCTCTCCGCATATGCCCATACACATCCCTCCTCCCCATACACACCCACACACATCTCTCTTCCCCGCACTCACCCACATACATCCCTCCTCCCCGCACACACCCACACACTCCCTCCTCCCCACACACTCACACACATCCCTCCTCCCCACCCACACACATCCCTCCCTGCACATGCCCACACACATCCCTCCTCCCCGCACATGCCCACACACATCCCTCCTCCCCGCACATGCCCATACACATCCCTCCCCGCACATGCCCACACACATCCCTCCTCCCCGCACTCACTCACACACATCTCTCCTCCCCACACATGCCCATACACATCCCTCCTCCCCACACATGTCCACACACATCCCTCCTCCCACACATGCCCACACACATCTCTCCTCCCCGCACACGCTCACACGCATCCCTCCTCCCCACACACACCCACTCACCTTAAAGAGGTTGGTAATAGGCATGGTGCTATGAGAGAAGCGATGCACAAACAATGTCTCCAGTATCCTCTTAGCATAGTGGAGAGTCCAGCACACCATGGCAATACTGGCAGAACAGAAGAAACAGGTAATCTACCTTGCTACAGTGGAACCTCTTAACGGACACCTCCCAATAGCGGCCACCTCGCTTGATAATGCGGACGCTCGCATGCCTCTCACGCAAGATTGCCCACCACTGCTGGTTGATTCAACAACTGGACATTATAATAGCTAGCTCTGGTACGCATAGCACTAGGTCTTTCTCGCCAGCATACAGCAAGGGAGAGCCTTCGTAGCGCTCAACAGCATGAGTATGCATTGCCCGCCTACCGGAAATATACCGGAAGCCTCCGAAGAAGGGACCCTCTTTACTCAGGACACTTTGGATGTGTTCTGGATGAAGAACATATACAAAATGCATTCTTTCAGTTAGCCCCGCCCCCACCCCTCCCCATCTACCTAGGTAGAGACATTGATGTCACATGATAACATTGACCAGGCCTTTCCCCTCCATTTTTGCTCACACTGTAAAGTGATCAAAAAACTGGACAGTGGGAAAGTCTCAGATCGATGTTCACATGTTGCTGTTTCTATGCTTACTGGACGGCCAGTGCAACTGGGGCCTTGGCAGCTTCCTTCCCATAGATGAGGGATGGACGTGGGTAGAAGAGGAGGTAGACTACCAGTGGTCCTGCATACTCTGAGAGGAACACCTGCCGAGGGGAGAGGGACAGTACGTAACATTATTATTAGTACCAAGAGCGCATAAGAACGGGCGGCTAGAGTAAGAGCGTGTAACTACGTAAAATTCGAAACCGGGCGGAATTTACCGCTAGTACTAAAAATAGTAACACATCCAGCGCACGCTGCGTTGACATAAGCCATTATGCATTGTTGCTAAGCACGCAGTGACCGGGTGTTCTATATTTAGTACGGTTCAATAATTTTGCCCGGACTACGGGCTTCTATTGGAGTTACACGCTCTTACTCTAGCCGCCTGTTCTTATGCGCTCTTGCTAGTACATATAGACATATGTGCCTTAGGTGATGACAAAGTCATTTTGCTTTGCATAAAATGAATGCCAGAAACTAGCTACATAGCTAGCACTTGCTGTGTCAGTTTCCCTGAGTGTAGCTAGTAACATCAATAAAAGATCTACATTATCACAGACTTTCTCTGTCTCAAGAATAACACAAATAACAAGCCTCAACAGAGCTTGCAGGGTGAGTACACCTGCTCGGGTTTGCCCTCACAGTGTCATGCAGTACAACTTACTGTGGTCCAGCCAATCTGTGGACCTGTGGATTGGATGAGAGAGACAACACAGAAGGATGAGTTATGTTGTGAGAGAGTTGTTTAACAAACTACTCATTCACCACTGAATGGAGGGTTTTGTGGTGTGCGTAGTTGGCAAAATGGCACAAGATGTATATAGGGATGGTATGAAAGTATTGTGGTGCCATTCCCATCTTGTGTTAAACATGTATCGTGTGACTTCCCCAAGTTTCCATTTCATATGTAAGCATATGTGACAGTCCCGTGTAGAAATTGATCGAAGATTATTCCGCCGCATACTTTCGATCGCATTGCTCCGTGCAAAGCGCCATACCACTGAACTTCCGTTAAGGGTGGGGCTCAAACGTGCTTCGTAGATGTGTGAATATCTACCATAAATTTACACAGCGCATATGAGTCCCGCCCTTAACAGAGTCTGAAGTTCAGCAATACGGCGTTTTGATTGCGGAGATGCAATCGAAATACGCATGTACAAGACAGAATAACCTTTGATTTCTACACGGGACTAGCACACACCATAAGAAGGGTTAGTGGAGGGTAAGGGTGGAGGTGTGCAGTTCCATGCAACTTGCCAAGGTCCTTGAAGTAAAGGGCTCCACCGTCTTTGATCTTCAGAGATTCCAGAGTGACATTGTCTTTCAGACTCTTTGCCTCTGCAGAATTAGAGGAAGGAAAGGAGATATGGAGAGGGAAGGAGGTAAGGCAGCAAGTGTGTATAACTACAGGGAATCCATCTACGGGGAGAGAGGGAAGGTGAGGCAAGAGGGAGGTGTGTAGGGAATCCATTTGCACCTTGGCTACAGATTTACGTTTCTCTTTGCTGAGTTTGAACTGCTGCCGATTGGGATAGAACTTGGGCTCTGTAGAGGAACAAGCCAACAGATCATGTACAACAATGCAATACACAGTTCCACACATAAAACACTGCCTGTTAGAGAACTCACTCTGCTTTGCAAAGAGCTTCTTGACATCAAGAATAGTGGAAGACGGCTCAAGCTGTGGTGCACCAAGAAACATGTAGAGAGGCACACATTATGTTTCATGTGACTTTGCATAACATCTAGGCCTATGTTTAGGGAGATGTGCTTCGTTGATTATTCTTGTACAGTGGGTGACTTCCAATATCACCTAGCCTTGTCCCCAGGCTACAATGGAGATAAAAGGTTGGTGCACACCGTTTGCACACCTCTTGGTAATCTACATCAAGATTACATGATGATTTATTTGTATCTGCAAAAAATGATATCATCATGTTCTCTTGCCTGTGCATTACTTTAAATTGCTACACTAAAGCAACAGCCTGTTTCCTGCTGACAAGAGCATGCACAAACAGTGTAACCTTATTCCTAGTCTACCGTCCAGTATTTTGTCACTTGCAATGCAAAACATTCTCTTTCTTTCGAATTTTGGCACACATGTGGGTAGAGGGAGAGCTTGGGAAAGAGGCTACAAACAGCGTGTAGCACACTCGTTTTGTCTTCTTCCACACACAGGGCAGTGGAGGCTACTTACTGATAATGCAAGAAAATAGATCCACTGTGAAGCAATGAACATCCATTTGAGTACATCTTGGTTAGTGCCATGATGGTCCTACTCCATGATGAACGAAAGTCTCCTTCACACACTAGACTGTGCTAGATGGCTAAACTAACTAGTCAGATGATTCATCATCGTGGGGCGAGCATGAGCAAGCAACACACGGCTGATGTTCATGGCACACAGCCGGTGTCCGCGTGATATGGGGCCCTGCCAAATCGCCCCCCCCGGCCCCATATCTCTAGAGATATGGGGCCCGGGGGGCCCTAATACACTAGTGATATGGGGCCTTGGAGGCCCCAGGACTCTAGTGATATGGGGACCCTTCAGGCCCCTCTTAGTCTCGTTCCCAGACCGGATTGTCACTGTATACTGCCGTTAGCGGTTATAAGCCAAACTTGATAATGCATCACAGTAATAGCTAAGTCCTCACCAAACGTAGGTATCACAAATTGCATGTAGTGACCTTTCTCCAGCCAAGGCAGCTACTATGTCAATAGACTAAGCTTAATCTCTGGCACTTATGAGTGCCATTTATGCATGGCCCTTACCTGAAGCGATCTCAACCTGGCATGTATAATTTGTACAGTCTGCGAGCAGCCTTCCGTTGATGGTCGGTCCGTAGCTTCCGTGACAAACAAGAAGTACATGTAAGTTGCCGTGCATGCTTCAACTTGAGCCGTCTTTGCTCCGGGTAGCCGACGCTGCACTCATGAGGCTACCTACGTTCAATTTTCTTAAATGCACATTTAAAATTTACGGTATATGGCCGCAAGCAAACTGACAGACATACACACGCGTCTTGCAAATGCAGTCCCGCTAGTGTGGGGCTCGCTCAGGCTCGCCCCAAATTAGCATACTTCCATATATTTTCATGTCACCCTTGTTTCTATAGTAACAGGTGAGTATTACATGTATTGACAGGAAGAGTGAGGAAGTTGTAGTTTCTGTATTATACCACAGGAAGTTATAAAGGATGTTTCCTATAAGCTACTTTGTTTTCAGTGTAAACTACCTTGTATGTTTACTATAACAACAAGGACCAATCATGTTGGAGGAAAACACAATGCATGTTAGTCTATGGTTTACAATAACCACCCTTGTCCTCCAGCTCTGCTCTCCAATGGTTATTGACCCTAAAGGCTACCATGCATTATGTGCTAGCCTCATTCCCAGGCCTTCCCTGACTCCAGCTTTTGATCGCTTGGAGTTTGCACAAATGTTTTACATACTGTAGGCGATCAAAAATTGGAGGAAGGGAAGGCCTGGGAACAGGGCTATTATCTAGTACATATATTACTCAAGTGCTAACTAGTGGATAACACTTCTGTCCATGGAGTGGTAACTGTGGAAGCTCTTGTCTGGCTAAGCCTATAAATCAGTAGCCTCGAACCAGGGCTTTCCATTCCGGATTTTGTCTTGCAGCTCTTTTCCCCCCTCCAAAGCTGCAAGACAAAATCCAGAACGGAAAGCCCGGGTTTGAGGCTAATAAATCAGTATGATATTGGCACTAAACTCTAGGTTCTGTGAGTACTTTTCGCCTAGCGGGAAAATAGTCTGGTAAACTGCCTATACCGTTTTGGTTCCAATACTTTGAAATCACTGTGACGTCACGTCAACTGGATTTTGAATTCAAAAGCGCTCTAGTAAACAGCGAACTTCTAGACAGCCTACTCGTGCTCCTTTCGATAGATACAATAGCCTAGTCTACACGTGGCAGCTAGGGTTGCCCGATCAATGTCCATTTCGCTAGTAGATTGTTAGCACGCAATGTGGAATGCAATCTTCGATGACGCCAAACGTTAAATTAGATAAGAACAATGCACCAGCATTCCGGCGCACTTGAACGAAAATGGAATAGGCAGTTGACCAGACCCATTTTTCCAGCGGGTGCGAAAAATGTGGTCTGGGAACAAGACTAGTGAGCATCTTGGGGTGCACTTGGTATTAGTAGCAAACTTTCTCTTGCTATCCAAATCACTACTCTGTAGCTCCGTCTTAGTACCTTCCCAATCACTTACCCCCTCCAGTGAACAGATAGCACTCCCATCCCTCAGACGTTTCACCTCTACCTGTAAGAAGAGTACACATCATGTAACAAAAAGCACTTTCTGAATGGAAGAGAGTTTTAGGTTACCATCTCATTAGCAAGCTATATTAGCAGTCTATTTTCACCCCTCGTTTCAGAGCCACTAGAAGGAGCTAGGAGGGTGCACAACAACTAGCAAGGGTGATTGGTGCCGAATCATAGTGCGTAGGCCACTTGCGGCACAATGGGAAATTTCATATCCCATCTATCTTCTCGAGGGCAATAGAGCTTTATATTGTTTGCCCAAGGTGCAGAGAAACACAAATTAATTCCTGTACTTTCAATGTACCTGCATCTGTCAAGAGCCCATATGCATGCACTTACAGCCCCTCCCCTCCCAACCAAACACTCATGCAAAAAAAAAAGACCTAAGAGTCACAAAAAAAAAATGGAACAAAGATCGAGGGTCGTTCTTTAGCGTTGCATACAGTATTTTGGAGTGTCAAACACTTTTACCATATTTGTAAATGAAGCCCCTCAATCTCAAAACAGTTCAGTAAAGCTGAGCCTACAAAAGTGCAAACATCCTACTCCACCCAGGATGCGTTTCCAACCCTGAAATCACATGCATGCTGCTACATGTATGGACAAATGCAAGACCTTCATGATTTCTCCTCACTGGTTGCAGCTGGCTCACACGAGGAACTGCGCATTAAATAAAAACAGTCACGTGACTGTCACGAGACCAGAGTGTCGGAGAACGAGCATTGAGTATAGTAACGCAGTCAACACAACCTGTTTCAGACGATCAAGAGCACTGTCAAGTCTTTCAAGTGTAAGTAATAAGCTGTTTGGATGTTTTGGGTCTGTGACTAAGTTGATACAGGGCAATGAGGGCGGTACACACTTCAGATTGGGCTGGACAGGGAGCAGCAGCTAGCAGGATGCCTTAGAAGGCAGCAGATTAGATGTTCTGGGATTGCTTTGGCGGATATGACAGGTGTTGTTACACCTACAAGGAGTGGTTCCAGATACCGAGGGGTTAATAAATGGCTGTTATTTTTTCTGAATTTCTGAGAGGGAGTGCAAGCTGTTGTGCATATCAAGTGGGTGGAACCCTCCTAGCGACCCTCCCGCATAATGTATGCACAAGATCTAGGCTCTGGTTTACTGTTGCTGTGCGTGGCCCATCAGACCTATGCTGCAAGTTATAATGCAACGGACCATTGTAGGTGATTGTGGGGGGTGTGTAGCCTAATTCCTAAGCTCTCCTCGAATTAAGGGGAGAACCAAATGATGGGTTATGCCGTCCCTTTCACTGTCAAAAACTAGGGGGAGTTCATTGCAATGAGATGAACATAGCAGCTAACCCACCCTTTTTATACAATCTTGGACCTGTCAAAACCTGTCAATTAACCAGAACTTTAACCTACAACATCCTGTATGGTAACTGGTATAAATTGATCAATGCTTTAGACCAAATGGGACCTTTTCACATTTTGTTAGACGAAATGGGACTAGACCAAATGGGATTAGACAAAGTGGGAAGACCCCGAGAAGGCCTGGGAATGAGGCTAAGACCGCACTGGGTTCTCACTTAGTCCCTATCTGTAATTTTTGGAGGGGCTATAGGGGGTTAGAAGAGTTTGTTCCTTCCCCTCCTTCCCTCCCACTTCCATTATGCATAGGACATTAGCCTAAGGGCACATGTACAGTGGGTGATATACCAGTAAGTAACAAGTAACACCTTGGAAATAAACAAGTTGTTTAGCATCAGTTGATAACTAAGCTCCTATTTGATATTCACTTCTGTTGCTTGAATTTTACAAAAGAATTAGGATTGGCATTGTAGGTGTTTGTGTGGCATATCATGTTTCACACACTGTGGTATACGGCAGGGAGGAGGGAGGGGGGAGCATGCTTGGGGGATAAGTAGACCAATACATGTAGCAACTGAATTCTCCAGTAGCAAAACAGAAAATGTTTAATATGGAGATTATTTCTGGTCTTGAAGTTCAAACTTGAGCTAGTACTGCACGTCTTCAGTTTCATGGGTCAATCAGCTCTAACAGCCTTGTTCCAGGATAAGATATCTAGCTAGTGGGGGACGACTATCATACACACCAAGCGTTTGGTGTGTAGTCAGTTGAACAATATGCGAAACGTTGCAGGTTTGTTCTGACCATTTTTTTTCCCGATTACATCATGCTCATGTGAGGAAACTTACCAGACTCTCTGCACTTTTCCATACCGCAAGCGACGGAAAGCTTGCGGTGATCTGCAAGCGAAGCTAGAAAAACCACTCTTACGCTTCTGTGTATTATACTAATGAACAAAACCAAAAACAGGGGAGGCCTGGGAATGAGGCTAACCCTCTAATATGTGTCTAACTAGCTGCCCTGGGTACCCAGATGAACAAGGTACAATATATCGGTTGCATAAGAACGGGAGGCTGGAGTAAGAGCGTGTAACTCAGTGAAATTTGAAACCGGTCGGAAGTAATGAGAATCTGAATGCTTGACTTTCCACCTCCCTGTAGGGGTAATTACTGTGGAACGCTTCTCACAACAGTGAGAAACAAGGTATCTCATTTCAAGCATGTTTAGAATTTTTTTTATGCCTAGTGTAATGACCCATGTCTCTGCAAGGAGGGAGGTGTGACAAGCAGACTTGTATAGTCTAAAGTTGGGAGAGGGGACATTCCCTCGCCAGTTCGTAGAGACTTGCTGTGAGGCTACTGCCAGCGTCTTGTAAGCTAAACTCACATCAGTGAGGATTGGTTTAGGAAAGGTATCACCACTATAATGCTATTGGTTTGTTAGGTGCTTTGGGGAGAAAACATCTGGTCAGTGTCTGGAAGACACCTACTCTCCGTTCAGTGGACATTGATTTTGAAAAGACCACTGTGTCACATACCGTAAATTTTCACGTTAAAAATCATTCATGTCAAAAATTTTCGTGGTATTAAATTTTCGCGGTTTCATCGATGTGATACATAGGTAGTTTTAGTTATGCTGTGCCCAACTATCTACAGCATTCCCCAGCATGAGCCTAAAGGGTGAAAGCTCGTCCATCTGGGGACTGTTACCCCTAGCAACTGACTGCCATCCTGCATTGTTACCTCTAGATCCACCTGTTCCACTTTGTGTTATTTAAGTTCAAAGATTTAACTAGTAAACAACAATGCTCGCTCTGATGTAAGTAAGGACAAGTTCTTTCAATACTTGTACCAGACTTTTCTCACAGAGTTATTAGCTAGCTAGCTGCTAAGAGGAAATAAGCCTGTGTACAAAGTGTAGCACACTCTCATAAAATGGAAACTATTACCAATTTTCACCCCCCAACTGTTCACCCACAGGACATGTACTACTTTAGCACTTGTATGGCTGTGTGTACAACCTCACTCATAATTGGACAATTGATGTATACTAAAATGTTTACATAGGAAACGATTTCAACTTCACTATAAAACACTCAATCAGATATTTTGGGCATTTACGCATCTAGTCTTGGAACCATACCCTCGCACACAGAGGAGGAGGAGGGTCTGGTTCCGAGACTATTACGTATCTAGCCTTGTTCCCAGTCCTTCGTCACCGCTAGTGTTTGATTAGTATGTGAATATGAAGGGGAAGGCCTGGGGGGATTTTATCACATGTGGTGATGTTAGGTAGACATACAGGAACAGTGTCCGATTGTTATAATTCAAACAATAGACATACATTGCATTGATCGGTCCTGAGTGTACCAAGCAAGAGCTGTACTGATGGTTGAACATCCTGTCCTCCAGTCCTTGGACAGACAAGAAAGGGTACTCCCCCCCCCCCCCCAATCTTAAACTTCTGTGATGTTGTCTCACATGACAAGATCTCCAAGGTCTTCTCCCTCTGTAGTTACATACTGGAGGTTGGTGTAGTAGACCTGGGAACAATGCTATTAGATATCATGTGTGTAACTAACTCTCCCGACATGCAGACCTGGGAACAATGCTATTAGGTATCATGTGTGTAACTAACTCTCCCGACATGTAGACCTGGGAACAATGCTATTAGGTATCATGTGTGTAACTAACTCTCCCGACATGCAGACCTGGGAACAATGTTAGGTATCATGTATGTAACTAACTCTCCCGACATGCAGACCTGGGAACAATGTTAGGTATCATGTATGTAACTAACTCTCCCGACATGCAGACCTGGGAACAATGTTAGGTATCATGTATGTAACTAACTCTCCCGACATGCAGACCTGGGAACAATGTTAAGTATCATGTATGTAACTAACTCTCCCGACATGCAGACCTGGGAACAATGCTATTAGGTATCATGTATGTAACTAACTCTCCCGACATGCAGACCTGGGAACAATGTTAAGTATCATGTATGTAACTAACTCTCCCGACATGCAGACCTGGGAACAATGCTATTAGGTATCATGTATGTAACTAACTCTCCCAACATGTAGACCTGGGAACAATGCTATTAGGTATCATGTGTGTAACTAACTCTCCCGACATGCAGACCTGGGAACAATGTTAGGTATCATGTGTGTAACTAACTCTCCCGACATGTAGACCTGGGAACAATGCTATTAGGTATCATGTATGTAACTAACTCTCCCAACATGTAGACCTGGGAACAATGCTATTAGGTATCATGTGTGTAACTAACTCTCCCGACATGCAGACCTGGGAACAATGTTAGGTATCATGTGTGTAACTAACTCTCCCGACATGTAGACCTGGGAACAATGTTAGGTATCATGTATGTAACTAACTCTCCCGACATGTAGACCTGGGAACAATGCTATTAGGTATCACGTATGTAACTAACTCTCCCAACACAATCGTTTGATGTGGTATCTTCTTAGCCTTGGTCGTCTAACCCCAGTGTGGCAGTACTAGTGGAGAGAGCCTAGCAAAATTCATCACATGTGGTATCATATCTTGATGTCTGGAGGTGTATAGTCTCGGAACAAGACCCTCGCACACAGAGGGTCTGGTTCCGAGACTATGAGATGTATAGCAGATTGAGTTGCATTCAATATTCTGTATTCTGTGGGGTTTCGTGGAAACTATGTTTTCATGAAGTGAGACTTTGCCAAGTGTTGATGTACATGTAGTAACAGGAACTCAGACGTAATCCAGTTCATGTAGTTTGCATGGGCCCTCTCTTGCAGACCATAGTTTCTGTGAAACCCCACGGAATACAAATGCAAGTGTAATCTGCAGTAGCACAAACTATGGAAAGCCCATGGTGGTCTTTGTCTGGGTGTTGACAGTAGTGTTGCAATCATCATGTTTGATGTTCAGCAACTCATATCAGTAGCTGAGTGACAAATGTAAAGCCTGTCACATGCAGCAAAGTACCTGGATGGCAGTAGGATGTCTGGGGGCATGGTACATTTTATTATAAAGCTCTCACCACTGCAAGCAACAAACACGGGGCTTAAGACTGGGTCAGCTCATTCTCTCTCTTCAGGAGGACTAGGGTCGTCATGACAGATCTTTCAAAGGAGCCGTGGTATCACGGCCGGGTATCCCGTGTGGATGCAGAGAAGGTTTTGGAATCACTTGGGTCAGTGGAGGGGAGCTTCCTCGTAAGAGACAGTCTGACAATGACAGGAGAGTATGTCCTCTCCTTGTGCCACCAGGTATGTGGAAGTGAAGGAGAGGGGGATGGAGGGGGGGAGGAGAGGGAGGGAGGGAGGGAGGGAGGGAGGGAGGGAGGGAGGGAGGGAGGGAGGGAGGGAGGGAGGGAGGGAGGGAGGGAGGGAGGGAGGGAGGGAGGGAGGGAGGGAGGGAGGGAGGGAGGAAGGAAGGAAGGAAGGAAGGAAGGAAGGAAGGAAGGAAGGAAGGAAGGAAGGAAGGAAGGAAGGAAGGATGGAAGGATGGATGGATGGATGGATGGATGGATCCCGTGTGGATGCAGAGAAGGTTTTGGAATCACTTGGGTCAGTGGAGGGGAGCTTCCTCGTAAGAGACAGTCTGACAATGACAGGAGAGTATGTCCTCTCCTTGTGCCACCAGGTATGTGGAGGTGAAGAAGAGGGGGAGGGAGGGGGGAGGGGGGAGGAGAGGGAGGGGAGGGAGGGAAGGGGGGAGGAGAGGGAGGAAGAGAGGCAAGGGAGGGAGGGGAGGGAGGGGAGGGAGGAAGACAGGCAAGGGAGGGAGGGAGGGGAAGGGAGGGAGGAAGAGAGGCAAGGGAGGGAGGGAGGGGGGAGGGGGGAGGGGAGGGGTGAGGAGAGGGAGGGAGGGGAGGGGAGGGGAGGGGAGGAAGAGAGGCAAGGGAGGGAGGGGAGGGAGGAAGAGAGGCAAGGAAGGGAGGGGAGGGAGGGAGGAAGAGAGGCAAGGGAGGGAGGGAGGGGAGGGGAGGAAGAGAGGCAAGGGGGGAGGGAGGGGGAGGAAGGGAGGGAGGAAGAGAGGCAAGGAAGGGAGGGAGGGGGGAGGAGAGGGAGGGAGGAAGAGAGGCAAGGGAGGGAGGATAGAAGGTTTGAGGAGGGGGAAGAGGTGGGAGCAAGGATGGAGGTGATGAGAAGATAAGTTTGGTGATGTGAGTGGCGAAAGGAGAGGGTAGTTGGATGCAGTGGGGATTGTGTGCTGACGCATCTGTGTTTGTGTGGACGTTTACACATGTATGTAGGATTGGTGTGAAGGAGAGATATTATGAGCAGTTGTAGGCAAACACATTTTATGCTTGGTGAAAACACTGTCGTTAACCTCATAGAGACAAGAAACAATCACACGGGATTTATACCATTTCTGGCATCGTATCTTATCTACATGTAATTGGCCTTTAGACCTTCAACATGGGTGAGGCACCACCTAATTCTACTCGCATTAGCTATGCGTAAATATGTGCTACAGGGTGAGCGAACACAATTGGTCATTTCGAGCAGGACTAGAAGCATACCGTATATTTTCGTGAGGATGACAAGTCTGAAAAAGCTTGCCGGATGGATTTTTCACGATTTGCGATAGTGCGGTGTACTGACACATGTACCGTAATCTCCCGAAAATAGGCCCACCCTCGAAAATATGCCCACCCCCTTTTTTGAATGAAGTTGTTGCAAAGGGTGCTTTTCTCTCGAAAGTACGCTCACCTATTTATGCCTCAGTACATGCAGTTATGTTAAGCTAGAAGCACCGAAGAAGCAGCAAATGAAGGCAGACACCATTTGCTGTTATTGCATAACTTACCGCATGGCATGAATCACTGCATGCACACATAACAAGGGCTAGACTAACTGCGTTTGAGGTGGGCGTGTTTGAGGTGGGCGTATTTTTGAGAGAAATATCACAACTCTACCATATTCAGAGGTTACGGTAACACAATCATGATTGTGTTTTAATTTTGCAAGTGTACAAAATGTGAAAGTTCATCTACCACACAATGTATACAGTAATTAATGTACACAATGGACTGCCCCCAGCTTCAGTTGCTGTCAGGTATATACGCTAGCATACTGTGGCAGTGATGATGTCATGAATGTCACATGTACGACTGTCTAAATCTTTGGGGAGTTTTTCTGAGCTTAAGTACATTGTAGATCGCTCTCTTTGCTTACTTTACAGATGGATGAGGAGATAAACAGATATAATAAGAGATGAATAAATTAATTACCAGCGACTAAAGAATCTTTTCTGTGTTTGTTCTGTGAAGCTATCGTTTATGTCCCACGTTGACAGGCCAAGAAGTATCACTACATCATCTCCAGACACCCAGACGGCAGTGTCGCCATTCAGGATGGTACCAAGTTTGACAATACTATTGAACTGGTACAGTACCACACAAGGAAAGTGGACGGACTGCTGACCACTCTGAAGCAGCCCTGTTGTCGTCGCCCCGGACAACCACCCCAGGGGTACCGGTTCATCAGTCATGAGGAGATGCAGAAGGCCATGAGAGTAGCTGCATTACAGCTGGGATACCAGGTGCGTTTCAACCAGACACTTAGTTAGAATGGCTGGGATTGTGGGAGAAACAGCAACTCATTGTAAGCCCCTCCCCCTGTATTATGCGATTGTCATCCCTTGTGGGTGTGGCAGTTACATTGAACTCTTAAT
The DNA here is from genome assembly GCA_949130485.1 of Agelas oroides. Classification (NCBI taxonomy): domain Eukaryota; kingdom Metazoa; phylum Porifera; class Demospongiae; order Agelasida; family Agelasidae; genus Agelas; species Agelas oroides. The sequence continues at coordinate 1,691,901 of OX422194.1, read as the reverse complement.
AGTTAACTAGTCAGAAGGTGCATCATCTGGGGTGAGCCTGAGTGAGCAGCACCCGTACTGCTGATGTCATGGCACACGGACCATGCATAGCAATATAGGACTTGTCACTGTTAAATGAGCAGGGTATGCCAAACTCATAACACGTGAGTAGCTAACTCCTCACATTTACACGGAATTTGTCAGCTAAATTGCTGCCGTTTGTCAGTGTTGTTTATGGCCCTTACCTGAAGCAAGGGTCGGGAAACCAAACTATGTGCATAGTTTGTACCGTCTGTGAGCAGCCTGCCCTCATCTGTTGTGATCTGTAATTGCATAAACCAGAAGTAAGTTGCCGTGTGTGCTTCAGCTTGAGTCATCTTCCCTCTGGGTCTCTTTCATACCAATGCTGCACTCTGACAGTAGCTACCCCTTCACTGTCACTCTTGACTGAGCTTAAGTGCACATGGACGTTCTATGTTTGTGAAATATACTTACCACAGATTGGGAAACTTTCGCTGTTAAAATATTTGTTGCGTCAGTGCACGGAGTGACGAAAATTGAAACGTGCGTAAAATTAAAAGATGTATACGTGCTACATTACAGAACCGTCAAGCAACGAAATATTAACTTGAAATTTAAAATGCGAGTTATTTTCACCGCGAAAATTTCCCAATCTATGGTGCATATAAATGCACTCAGTTAATATTTATGGTGAGTGGCTGCAAGCAAACAAGCAAGCATACGCACACATGTTCAGTTTCACTAGACTAGTGTGGTCGTGCTCAGGTTGCCATAATTGCTATGTGTGTCCCATCTAAATGTGATTAAGAGCAGGTACAAAATGTCTGTGAGGTAGAGGATAGAAGTGTTTTTTGGAGTCAGACCCTACCTGACTTATGTTGTGAGGTAGAGGATAGAAGTGTTTTTTGGAGTCAGACCCTACCTGACTTACAATTCCACCAATTACATTGCACAAAAACAACACTGGAAAGCTGGGTGGGACCTGGGAACGAGACTACTTGAAATGTGCAGTCTCAACAACTGTACATGCACATCTAATAAAGTGAGTATATAGAGAGAATTGTCTGCTCCAGCTTTGCTCAAGTAGCACAACACTATACAAGTATCACCATACTATACCACAAGGTTCTGAAGCCACATCTAATCAGGATTATCTTTGGCGGGGGGGAAGGGGGTAGGGGGCGTTTCGAGGGTTCCCCACACGACACCCTGCCTCTGATTTTTCAGTGCAAGTGTATGGGAACAAGACTAGTTTGGTATGTTTTGCAATTTGAGTTGAGAGTATGTATGTGTGCTTTTTGTTACTGACAGGAGCATCAAGTAAATGATGCATTGTTAAAACGGAGAAGTGCATTTGAGCAACTGCTGGGAGGGATCCTCCATCGCAAACAGCTGTGGTTCCATGGACCCATCTCAAGGGACGACAGTGAGCGAAGAATCAGGACCTATGGCCTGAAAGATGGGCTGTTCCTGGTACGAGAGAGAACCCAGGTCAACAGCTTTGCCCTCTGCCTGGCGTACAGAGGAGAAATCTTCCACTACCTGCTGGACATGAACACACTCGGACAACTCTCCATCGAGAATGGACGAAAATTTGAGAATTTGCTTCAGGTAGTGGATCACTACTCGCGCACCCCAGACGGGTTGCTCTGCTCCCTGAATGATATGTGTCCAGTGAGTATGTTTGTGGAACAGGGGAAGGCAAACACACAAGCCAGGGTCAGGCACGGCCCTCGGAGGATTGACGAGAGTGAGATTGTTATCCAAGGAGAGCTAGGTGAGGTTTTCAGGTTGAAAAATTCTAAGGACAAACAAAATAGAACTAGAAAAGCAGCGATCTATAAGGGGTTTAAGAAATATAGAAACTAAATATTAGGATATTTCAATTTCATCACCGCATTCAAAACCCTGTAGCACACAACTTCTGTTAAGGACGAGATCATACGCGCTGCATAGATATGTGAATACCTGACACATCTACACAGCACGAGCTCTGCCCTTAACGGAAGTTCTACACTACAGTGCATTGAATGTGGTAACACAACCAAAATACACAAGGAATAGTGTTCCCTGAACTGCCACATATAGAGCTACGACAAGCTATGCATGTGGGCCTCACCCAATGTAATGCAGTTCTTTGAATCCAGTAATAGGATCAAGAGAATGAGGTTAGTTTTCTCTCTGAGGCTGCCACAAAATTGATATATCTCAAGATCCACTGATCAATATTACTGCAAGTGAGGAGGGTGAGGGATGAGGCGAGAGATAGGTGTTCGTGGGCTGCAGGTGCATGCTTAACTGTGTTGTGTTTGAAGAGAGTTTGTAGCTTTTCTACATTTTGACAGTTCAGTTACAATTCTTACAGCTAAACTCCAACTAGGTACATGTAGCAGCAAAAAAAAACCAGCTGTGTTGTGGGAATGGCATCTTCACTCTTGACTTTCATGAAAAACTACAAGCTATTCTGTTCTTAACCCCTCCCCCTTAGCATAACTTGGCAACGATGATGACCATATCAATGCATAACTGTGGAGCTTGCCACTAATCCTTTCCCTCCCCTTTCCCTCCCCTTTCCCTCCCCCTCCCCTCCCCCTCCCCTCCCCTCCCTCCCCTCCCCTCCCCTCCCCTCCCCTCCCCTCCCCTCCCCTCCCCTCCCCTCCCCTCCCCTCCCCTCCCCTCCCCTCCCCTCCCCTCCCCATCCCACACAGGTGCTGGTACATTTGGTACGGTGAGGGCAGGAATTTACAGACCCAGGAATGGGGAGCCCGAGGCAAAGTGTGCCATCAAATGTTTAAAACCCACAGAGGAGCTACCCAACCAGACGGTATGCATATGTGTGTGGCCAAGTGGTTAAAGAACTTGACCGGCAATTGAAAGATTACAAGTTCAAGTCCCACCAGTTACTACTGGAGAGGAAAAATATATCTTTCGTTCTCCACTTGGTTCCCAACCCAGACCCAAGTAAAATAGTAAATTGGGGACCTGGCTTAGGCTGGGGAAGGACAAGACCACTGGCTGTCCATAATTCCACTGAGGTACAGATGGGACTTCGGGTGCCCACACCACAGTGGAGGGGCATAGTCAGTGCTCCTGCGAGTGCTTGGCCCGACTTCAGGAGTTTGTCTAGCGCTAGGCCCAGAGTAGTAGAGCACAGGGGTCCCAGCCTTAATTGGCCTGGGGGTGGGGGGGCATATCCCATTAGGGAGCTCCTTACGTCCTTTATGTTCATTCACTATTTCAGTAAAGGTATCCTCATTGTAACAACTAAGCAGGAGAAACTAGTGTAATCCAACCTAGCTAGGACCTCACATGTACACATGTTTCTGGAATGACTCTGAATCTTGCCCTTTTACTCTCTGCCCTTGTTTCTGGAGACAAGTTGAAGAATTGCTACTACCAGGTCTTCTGCCCGGTTTGTGATTACCCACATTAGTGGTTTATAAACCACCAAAAGCTGGAGCAAGGAAGGCTCAAGCACAAGGGCTAAGCTGGATGAGCTCTGGACAATTAGGAGGAGGAGGGAGGAAGTAGAAGGGGGGGTGTAGGTGTGTGAAAACATCCAAATCAGTACTCTGTTGAGGGGAAGCAATAAAAAGCAGGGAAGGAAAACTCCATCTGGCTTCCTGTACTATGCCTTGTACATGTGTGTTAGTAGAGTAACTATTCAGAAATATCTCATGATTCTCATGTACCACTCCCCCCCCCTCCCTCCTTTTTCTTTATATTCCAGTCTGAGATCTTGAGAGAAGCAGACGCCATGGCTAACCTAGATCACCCCAACATTGTCAGACTCTTTGGTAAGGCTCTCTGGTGCCCAGGTCCAACTGGAGGCAATCATAACTGTCTCTCTCTCTCTCTCTCTCTCTCTCTCTCTCCTCCTGCAGGTATCTGTGTACGCAACCCCATCATGCTTGTGATGGAGATTGCATCACTGGGACCACTTAACAAGTTCCTCAGGAGACACCCGTCAGTACCTATACACTTTGTTTTGTATGATGTCATTGTGATGTCATACGAGTGGTACTCCACTTAACAAGTTCCTCAGGAGACACCCGTCAGTACCTATACACTTTGTTTTGTATGATGTCATTGTGATGTCATACGAGTGGTACTCCACTTAACAAGTTCCTCAGGAGACACCCGTCAGTACCTATACACTTTGTTTGTGTGATGTCATTGTGATGTCATACGAGTGGTGCTCTCCTCTCTTTCCTTTGGGTAGAAGGGCCTGGGCATTAAGGGAACAGTAGGGCTGTACAAGGATGTTGCCTAGCAACCGAAATCTTTACACCAAAAGTGAAATAGGTGGCAGTATTTATGGGGTACAGCAGCAGTAGGTCAGTGGTTCCAGTCAACAAATAAGATGCAATCCCCTAACAGAGTAGCATTCAGATTCAGTGCGAACGTGAGGGAGGAGCAAAGCAAGCAGGTATTATTTCGAAACTAAGAAGGCACAAAACATGTTCAAGCAAGAAGCAAAGTAGAGCGTGTGTCGTTCTTCCAATCTTTCTTGCTACGACTCTGGTACAGACAAGAAAATATCAACATATGTATAGCATATACAGACCTGATCTAAAAAAAGGAAGGACATCACAAATGACATTCATCCACAAACTGTGAGGGGTACATAACATTGATGAGATGGAAAAAGGGTGCCATACATGCTGTACAGCTATGTTCCAAGGCTTCCTCACTGTGGGATTCCTGTCGCTTGCATGTAAAAGAAAATGACATCAAAAAATTACATCAGCCTTAGACAGTGCCCCAGGGAGATGAATATGCGTAAACATGAGTTGTGTACCTATTCATATGCCTTCTTTGTGTTCCTTTCATTCCACAGTTCATTTGCTATCAATAAAATCATGAATATGATAGTACAAGTTGCTTCGGTAAGCTGTTTTGTAGGTGATGTGTTGTAAAGTCCACTAATGGTGTATTCATTCCAAAGTATGGCCACTACAAATCAACAGTAAAATAAAACCATATCACAAAATTCTGCTGACTGGCTTCAAGGATATTTTCGGTTACATGCTAAAGCACATGCAGAAGCTTAGAAACGTAACCAAAACCAAGCTAAACTGGAAACAGTAGCCTGCTAGGTGTGAGACTGAAGCACACAAAACGTTGCCTAGTGAGGCACCTTCAGCATTGTACACCCCCCCCCCCCCCCCCTTCCCACCCGTCATGATATTGGTACATGTACATGTAGTAGAGTGTTTCCGATTCTCGTATTCCAAGTTTGTAGTCATTGAAATGTATATTAACATGTGACCATGTCGGACCTCCTGTTCTGCACCTGTTCTGCTCAGTGAGTAACTGAACATAACATCTTCAGGGAGATGTGGTTCAATGATGCAGTAACTCCTATCTAGTTTTGTTTAGTTGCTACCCGCCAACTGCTTACACACAATTAAACTACCACACTATCACAGGGAATGGAGTACCTTGAGCAAGTGAGGTTTGTTCACCGTGACCTTGCGGCCAGAAACGTGCTGGTGGTGAATGAGGAGAGTGTGAAGATCAGCGACTTTGGCATGTCCAGGGCCATTGGAACAGGATCAGAGTACTATAGGGTCAGTATCTATAGGGGTTTGGTTGGAGGGGTGTGGTCTGTGTGTGTGTGGTTGGAGGGTGTGTGGTCTGTGGGGGTGGTTCTACATGTTACCTATATAGCTCATGCCTACTGCAGAGTGTAGATGGTGTTTGATAGCCAGGTATTGAAATGTTCAGGTCAATAGTTATTAATGTTATAGTTGCCCTCATACTTAGCATTTGCATGTACTTTTCTCCTACATAAATCTTTTGGTGAGGACACATGTTCTCAGTGCCCCCCCATCCCCCTGGTTTTACCACCTATGTTTATTGATGATAGTCACCTCTCATATGCAACATTAACTGGTAACATGCCCAGTTTCAGATGCAAGAGCTGGCTTGTTTGTTGTGGAATGTTTCCTCAGCCTCATTCCCAGGCTTCACCATAGTATTTGTCACTTTCATCAGCACTAAAAGATGGCTATAGTGGAATCCTGCTTAACGGACACCCCTCAACAGTGGACACCCTCAATATGACGGACAATTCTGAAAGTCCCGACTGTCCTTCTAATACTTAAGCAACCCCCGAATAGCGGACACCCCGCTACTCCGTATAACAGACAGTTTTCGCGGTCCCAATTGTAAGCAAACAATACTTAACGACCCCGATTTAGCAGACACTCGTCGACCTTTTCAGCAAGATTGTCCACCATCGCTGCTGTAGTTAACAACATGACATTAGATTAGTGCTGTTACTCGTAGTACTAGCCTCTGCTTAGCCTTCCCTGCCAGCATACAGCAAAGTAAAGCTCTGAAAATGCAGTCACGTTGTGCTCAACAAAGATGGCTATCCTTAGGATGGAGTAAGTAACTGAATTTTAAGCAAGCTCTGTTTGACTTTGCAGGCGGAGACAGCAGGCCGATGGCCACTGAAGTGGTATGCCCCAGAGTGCATCTACTATGCCAAGTTTGACAGCAAGTCAGATGTGTGGAGCTATGGAGTCACAGTGTGGGAGGCTTTCTCCTATGGATCCAAACCATACTCAGTAAGTTGGATAGAGAGAGAGAGAGAGGTATAGAGCCGACTATAGCAAGACACTCACTAGTTGTGTCCACTACTGAGTTTAGTCATGAGTTTTGTGGAGTGAACCTCACCTGCTACCTGATGAAGATCCATTTTGGTATTTTTGAAAGAGAGGAAGACAGGGAGAGCGAGCTAGCATCATACTGACTTTTTGTATCTGCTATCATAGCTAGAGTGAAGTCATTTTTGGATATGCTAGCATCAGTGCTTCAGGTACACATTCTGAAGGAAGATAAAAACTGCTAATCCCCCACCTTTGTTGGGAGGATTTGATTGTAGGGACCACTCCACTATAGGGCCAATTGACATTTTAGTTACTCAAATCCCTACCTTGCCCCACTATAGCCCAGTTGGGCATAACATTAATTAGCACATAGGCCCTTCTATTCTGGGAGTGTTTGAAGTTTCCCTCTGCTTGTTGCCACCCAGGGGATGAAGGGGCAGGACATTATGCAGATGCTGGAGAATAACCAGAGGCTGGATTGTCCTGAGAAGTGTCCTCAACCCGTCTATGAAACCATGAAAAGATGCTGGTCATGGAGGTAGCTAACTACATACAATGCTCAGATTTACTTGCAGCAAAGTCTTGTTCTACACTTGACGTGACTGTGCATAGTGTATATCAAGACGTTTGGTGGTGGGTTCAGCCAGACCTTGGTCAAACACTTATAATTATGTAACAGTACCAGCAATCTACCACAGTATATATATATGAAATGCAGACGGTTTAGTTGGCTAAGACTTGAGGTTGATGAGTGAATAGAGTGTATGTGCATTCAGTAGTAATCAACAAGTATTTAAGGTGGTGGAATAGTCTCGGTGGGCGTGTTTTATGAAATAATTATATCAACATGAAATTTCTCGTACAGTGTCCTCAAACTCACCATTTTTGGCAACTAGTCTCTTGGTGCAAGTATCTAGGTCAATTCAATGGCGTTGCTCCAGTACCACTCGGTATCTGGGCACTACATAAAGTTTTGAGTAGCATTCTTTGTAAACCACAACTAACAAAGCCATTTTTGGCAAAGTAAATGAGTCAACCTAGGCTGTAGAACTATGATTTTCCACAGCAAAGAAGCTAAGATTAACACCAAGTTAGTAACGGTAGTATGGAAAGTGAATATCATTCTAAAACAGCCCCCATAACGTAACCCTAATATCCTGTTAGTCAAAGAACAGGAAACCAAAGCCTAAGAGATAAGGCCTATATAGTTGAGGGCATATATTATGACTGTACAGTACAGCACAGCATGAGGGAAATTAAATTACAAATCAGCACAAAGTGGCTTACATGAAATCATAACCACTAGGTAGCAATATTGCTAAAAGTATATACCACAATAATCGATTCCATTCCACCAAATTGTCATAATACATGTAGTTCTGGCTAGTATGGTAGGAAATTATAATCTGTGGGACACTATAATTTTGTAAAGCCATCCCTGAAATTGTGTATAATACTAGAAACTCATGAGACATAGATTGATGAGGAGAATATTATTATTTCACTTCTGTCCTCCTCCACTCCAGGGCTGAAGATCGTCCTCCATTCGGTGAGCTCAAAAGCATCATGAGTGATCTCCTGGCCCACATGCAGGGGGACACGTCTGTCCCCGTACCTGCCCCCACACCTCCTGTACGCCCCCAGCGGCCTGCTAGACCCAACCCTGTACCCAGGCCAGCACCTGGAGTACCTGGCAAAAATTATTGAGCAACACACATACACTTGCATAACCTTCCATTCACAAACCTGTTTTGATATTTTCGTACTTTACTTCAAGATCAATCATTTCTCTTGTGTGCTGTAAATGCTTATTATTATTGTAAGCATTGAAGTAGTAGATTTTAGGTCCAGAGTATGGACCAACCATTGTGGTGACCACTTAGTGTAACTTCACATGACAGCACCATTGTTCCCTGCATGAAAGTTATTTGACAATATGGGGCAGTGGAGCGGACACATAAACTTATGCTACACAATGTTCAAGAAGCTGCTACTGTATTTTGTGCATGACTGATTGATCCCCATTTCGCAGTCATCCAGTGCAGCCGAGGAGGCGAAGGGGGGAGGGGTTTTCTGCGATCAGAAACTGAAACTGGGCAAGTCCTGGAACGAGGCTACGTGACTGCATAATTATGTCTGGGCAGAGCAACCGTGGGGGTAATCATATGGACGTTCAGAAGATCTCTGTGTTGATGGTGATTTTGGTGCTGTACTTTCCTTATAGCCAGGCACAAGGTACGGACGTGAGTCAACTATTTAACAAGAAAATAAACATTACAAATGTAAAAAGATGGTAGGGATGGTATGAAAGTGATGGTAAATACACAAAGCCCCATCCCTGCATCTTTTTCACCTAGACTGCAACTGCTGACTTCCTGATACGTCGCAGAGACACCATCATGCATAATTTTATAGCTTGGTAGTTGTATGCACTGACCAATCATGCAGAGGTGTAAAATCCTGTCCTATACAAAATTCAAAGGTGGTAGCCTAGGTTATACTGTTAAACATCCTGCCAGTTACAAGATATGAAACTATCTCTAAACTGTAAATAATGAGCACACAAATTGCATTAATATCAAATCTTATGTCATACTCTGTCACCAAGATTTATGGCTTAGAACAACAGGAGCTTATGATCAGTTATATCATGCATTTATTCCTCAACCTGATTGGTCCTTGTTGTTATTACATGCATGGTAGTTCATACTCTACTGTCTATGGTTTATAGGAAACATTAAAACTTTCTGTGGTTTGCAATTTCCTGTGAGTTTATGAAATAGTACCCACCTGAGCTGTTATAGGCAAGGGTCAAGTGGAGAATATATCCCTGTAAACTACTGACTTGCTGCAAACTACTCACCCAAATGATCTGGCTCACTAGAATAGCTTCAACCTCATTTGCTGGAATGTCCCTAACTTGCAATCAGCTGGTTTAAAACAGTCTCACTTTAGGTGAGACTAAATTGTTTCATGGATTCAGGAGGTCTATGTTTAAGCATGGCCTGAAATGGCTGCGATAGAACACAAGAAATAGTCTCAACAGTCTCGATAGCAGACTCAAAGACATCCATAGATACTTACTAAGTTGCTGTTGATGCCTTCAGCACACAGTGTGTGCAACATTGTATGTTTCATGCAATCACACATGGTGACAATTGGTGAAATAATGTGGCATATTACCGCTATTAGAAAGCTATCTTAGAGCTAGCTTCTCCAAATATTGAGTTGTGCTCCTTATGCAAATCATAAGTGCCACCTTGCAGGAACTATTATGGTAGTAACTTTTATGTTTTGCCAGTGTTGATCACAGGATGTGGTCAGTAGCGTAGCCAAACCGGGCCACCCGGGCGTACTGAGGTATGGTCCCCAGCAAGTAGGGACCATGCCCCACCAGTTCAGGTGTACCTGTCAATTATCGGGCACTGAAAATGCATAAATAGCCTTGAAAATCGAACTCCATAATATAGCTATTTGTATATACACAATGACACACAGTCTTCACTGTTCGAGAGTTTGCCATCACTGGCAGAGTATACTGTGCACACGTATGCCTACCATCAGTCCAAAATACACCTGATTCAAGATCAGTGGCAATGCCAATGGCCTAGAAATAGCCACAGGGCTGCATGAGAGGTTCTAAACTTTAACATACCCCCAGACCCTCCTACTTGCTTCTGTGCTAATATAACACGTACACAAGCTGTGCCTGGGCATCGTCTCCAACCTAGCTACACCACTGGATGTGGTCCAATCTCTGGAATTTTGAAAGCTTCCTGTCATTTAACATGTACACGTTATATTTAAGGTATATACATGTATTATATTATGTCATAGTATGCTACAGATGATTTTTCTTTTTTCCCTTATAATATGCTTCTGGATTTAGCTAAGCTTCTGCTATAGTATGCCAGTTTTGAACTTAGCTTGTGTGTTCATGGAGGAGGTACCAACCATGGGGAACAGCTAGAATTGTGAGTGGATCTCAGACCTAAGACAGAGGAATAGAGCTGGCTATGCATGGTTCGCTTGCCTAGGCACTTGTACAGTCATGCAAACCTCTCCATTTGATTGGCACAGGGAAACTTACAGGCCTAGCAGTAAATATCTTTGGAAGAATACAAGGTTGATTTGCTACATGCATGTTGAGTAGTATGTAATGTGCTTGGGTGTCATAACCGTCATAGCATGTTTATGGAGGTATGCAAAGTCCAATACGCACATTAGCAACAAGACAGCATGACTAGTTGGTCCCTTTTTGTTTTCAAGAAAGTACTGTTCATGTGTATATTTCTGCAGGTACTTCAGGTTGTGCCTACACTTACCAGGAACAACCACTGACAAGCTTGGAGTGCAATCCTTACCCTAACAATGACCTGAGATTGAACTGTGAGGTTCGAGGGCCACTTCAAATGGCATTTAGTATTGCATGGTATTGGGAGCCATTAACTATTCAACAGCCTCAAAGACTGTCAGAAATCAGAAAGTATGTCTTCATTGTAGTAAGTACATTTAGTATAAATTCTCGAACTCATACGAGTCAGCTACGTGTTCTACAGCTGAATGACAATGATGCTGGGTGGTACTTTTGTCTGGGCAATCTGTCTAATGGCACACTACTCACCCCCAGCAACAGACTGTTTTTGTCCATACAGTCTGAGTACACTAGTGCTCTCAATGCCTCCACCTGCCCAGATAGGGCACAATCTACCACTGGACATAGTTGTGCCAGTATTGCCTCAACCACTGCAAGCACCACTACACCAAACTCGATCACTGATGGTAGAGGCTCTACAGACTCTGCTACAAGTTTACCCACAAGTAGTACACATCCTTCATTCCTCCTGACCACCACCATCACTCTGGCACCAACGCCTACTATGACAGCAGTTCCTGATTCTGAGTCTAACAGGTTGTGGGTGGCACTCTACAGTATGGCTGCAATGATAGTGGTCTTCTGTGCCATCATTGTAACTCTGGGTTTTACCACAGTGATTGTATACAGAAAGAAATCCGACCACACAAGATCCAAATCCAAGACAGCTGGTAAGTCTATTTTTGGCATCTCGGGATGTAGCAGACTACACACTGTCACCACATTTCCTTTTAGATAATGGGCGTATTGGATTGTTTATTTCTCTTAGTGCACTGGCCTAAACTGAATACCTGTAGTTCCCCCATGGTGCCCACCTTATGTTGACTTTGTTTCTCTCTTTCCTCACTCACAGATCAGGAGGTTGGAGCTTACCCTTTGAGCACAGATGCAACCAGGTATAGGATGAAAACACATGCATTCCTTCCCGGTGTATATGATCTTGGTAATCGGTAACAATTTGGAAAGGCTTCTCACAAATGCTGGCTTATAGACACATGCAATCAACAAACAACAGTTTGACAAAGGACAGTCGGAGTTTGACAAGGGAAGGCACTTCTTTCTTTTAGGATTGATTGGTGTTAGTAAATCAAGAAACGAAACAAAACAGCAAAACAAAATGAAATGGAAGCCATGCCCAGGTTCCATGCAAGCGCATCTTGGCGCGCATATTTTCTCCTGTGCTGTACGGTTCGCTCCCAGCATCGGCAGTGTTAGTGAGGCAAGGCTAATGTTGTTCTCTGTGTGTTGTGGCAGCCACTTTCTTATGCAGTTCTTGTCATTTTGCTGCATGCTGACAGTTGACATCTTAATTCAGTAGCTAGATTTCAGTACTGGGCTGTCGTCTTCCTTTCTATACACTGAACATTTAGCTACCTATTGGTAGAATACCTTGGCAAATACAGAGTATGTACTTGCAGCCTAGCTGGTCAATGCTGGTCGTGTCATAAGTACAGTATTTTTCAATGACGATTTAATTAGAACACTAGGTCACAGGAACTGTCTGATAACACCTGTAGCTAACAATGCCAGGACTCATCTATTAGCTAACTCCTCAGTTATATTTAGCCACTTTGTGTGTGAGAAGGAGAAGAGGGGCATAAACCATAGGCTGAAGTTTTTGTCAGCAAAACAAACCGCGTCGGGTATGGGGCTAAACAAACCAGCTCTCAGCCTCTCCAAGTATCACAACAATAAAAGCACATCAACAGCAGTACCTGACTAACAATACTGGAAGATACAAGTGAGCCCAAGGTAGCTTATGTAGTTACTACAGAGGTCAGACGCGTGCCAAGATGTGCAAATATGCAATTATTATGGGCACTGCTTTCATTTTGTTCCATTTTGCCGTTTCTTTTCATTTAACTATGGGGCATCAGGTTGCTGCATCTTTGTAAAGTTGCAAGTTTATTTATGATCAGTAACATTGTTGGTACTCTGCACATGCCATAAAGAAAATCAACAACATTAAGACTCCACTGCATGATTCTATATTACTACATAATCTATATATGTGCAATCAGGCAGTTTTATTCAAAAATTTGTTCAAACAACAACTGTACAATAAAAGGTGTATGACATAAAGTTTTTATCATGTTTCCAGGGTGTGTGCATGTGCATGCATGAAGTCAGGAGGAGCAGAGTCTAGTGGAGACATTCCAATGGATGATTGTGTGGCATATGGGACCCACAAGAAGAGAAGAGAAAGAGGAGATATTACCATAGCCACGGGTGAATGTCAAGCTTATGGAGTGGTGAAAACAGAGCAGGGGATGGCACAGGATGATGCTTATGAAAACCCAATCATAGACATAACTAACACAGATTCTCAAAAGTAGGTACATGACAGTGTGCACAGACTTGCATTTAATGGTGCAATATTAGATCACTACTCTACACTCTTTTACATAGTATATATATCACTGTAACAAATTGGAGGTTGATTTAACCCAAGAAATGTCATCTCAGTTGCAGTCTGGATTCATCCAGGTCCAGGCGGTGACCCACCTCCTATTGCCATGGTTTTGCCATGGTTTAGTGGTACATCCGTTGTCCAGTGAAGGTTTCTAGCAAGCAATGAAAATGAAATTCATTTTGTAATTGCATATTTCTGCCATATTCATGTGTTATTAATTGAACTTTGAAAAATATTCATCTACTATGGGTTAATGTTTGGGCAGTAATTATTTACTTCTACACAAGTATTCATGCCTTATTGGAACATTGAGTAGCAAAGGCTGTAACCCTACAGTGTGGTAAAAGTGGGTAGGCCAAGGTCCTGTAACTGAGGTGACCCATCTTGGGTTAAATCAACCTCCAGTTTTTTCCAGTGTTATAAGTCAGTCTTCCTCATAAGAGAACATGGTACTCTGCTATATGGATCTAGCTAGCTACATGGGTCCTTCACATCTGACCCATGCATGTATAATAATTACTAATAGCTGGTCCACATATATACTTTGAACTACGTATGATCAACAACAGCAAAGGTTTGGACAGAACTGAGTTGTCTAATGTCTCTCAATAGATGTGGGTCCCAGACCAGGCTGTTGTAGGCAACACCAGTGAAGAATAAAGTTTGAGCAGAGCACTTCTATAGCAAAACTTGGAAAATTGGAAAATACCTTGGAGTGATTGTTAGTAACTTGAAACCTGCTCTAGTTGTAATCCATTCAGGAACAAATGTGAGTCATGACAAGTAAAAATTGGCCTCAAAGGTTATTGCAACTGACCAGAGCAGGTATGCTTATTACAATAGTACAGAAAGTGAGTGACAAACAATGTATAGTAATAATCTAAAAGTTTGTTGAATACAAAAATAGCGCTTCTCGAACAGTTCACTTGGGAACCTGCACGCTTCCACCCACTCGCGCATGCGCAGTTTGCTAGTTTGATGATTGCGCAGTTTGCTAGTTTAATGATTGTGACAGTCTTGTATACCTTTGTGCTTCGTGTTTGTACATCTCTTGTGCTCCTTGTCAATAAACTAAGTCCAAAAAAAGGGTGCATCAGATAAAAATTCGCCTCCTGGATGTCTGGGCAGAGCAACTGTGGGGGTAATCATATGGATGTTCAGAAGATCTCTTCGTTGATGGTGATTTTGGCGCTGTACTTTCGGTATAGCCAGGCACAAGGTACGTACGTTAGTCTACTAGAACAAACATAGTGGAATGCCATAATTTTTGTATTTTCATAGCAATAATTATTGTTTGTATGCACCGACCAATCAGTGAGCACACTTGCACAATTTATAATTACAGCCAGTTGTTCAGCCAGTCAGTCTGAGTAAACGAATAATATCACATTTTGCACTATTACTCAGCCAATGAGTGCATGGAAATATATTGGCATTAGATTAGTGCACATTACCAAGCCGTGTATTGGCTGAGTAAAGTCAAGAGTTTATCAAGCCGGCCACTTTCGCTTGATAAGCTTTTGACTCTACTCAATAAACTATAGTACAGCAAATGATTAGATAGCTAAGTACCCGCATAAATTTGGTTACAGTACCATTTTCAGTCTGGATTTGTCCATTTATCTGGGTTAGTAAGCTTACCTGTAAACAGGTTTGTGTATATGCATGCATACTAGCCAGGGATTTATTGGTCATGCAATAACCACCAAAAATCAAGGGCAGAGACCAAGTACAGTATATTGATCCCACTCTCCCAAAAGGCAGAGTCCATACCCCAAGTGTTCACAGCTTTGCAACCCCAGGTTTTGAACTTCATAAATTGGGGTCTTCTTTGGAAGGCTATTGACGATTTTCACATTAAATTGATGCCTGCTCTGCGGAAAATTCTGCACATCAAATGCCATAGCAGTGGATCTAGAGATCACCTGGCAGTATCCACTGAGTGAGTTTCGTCCCAAACAAACAAAAGCTGTTCGTGTGAACCGATTTCACTTTTCACTATGGGCTTCTATGGTAGTCTGTATGATTACGTCATCACATAGCACTAATTGGTACGTCACACCTATCCCTAATAGCTAGCTTTCAACCTCCTCTGGTTGCAATCACATCTGTGTATGTATTTCAAATAGATTCATGAGAAGTTTGGTTATTTTGCCTGCCTACCAGGTCACTAAGAAATTCTAACGAATTCATGAGACATAATCAATTTGGTCTGGCCTTATAATGCCTCATCTTGTATCTTAAAGCTAGGTTCTCCACATGCTGACACATTGTACAGTGTCTATAGACCATTATTCTAAGCCTGAACTCAGCGATCCTACGTATAGCCAGTTGAATTATGCCTTATGTTTAGGCAGTGCAGGACACAGGACATGGTTCAGTCCCTGGGGTTTTGAACGTAAGGTGTGGTGTGTTTTGGCTTTCTGTCACTTAGTCTAGTAATGTACTTTTGGATTTGACTAGTCTTCTGCTATAGTATGCCAGTTTAGCCACCATGAGAAACAGCTGGAACTGTGAATGCATGGATCTCTGCCTATAAGAGAGGGATAGGGCTAGCCTCATTCCCAGGCCTTTCCACTGTTCAGTTTTTGATCGCTTGCAGTATGCAAAAATGCTGCAAGCAATCAGCAACTGAACAGTGGAAAGGCCTGGGAATGAGGCTAGGATAGGGTGTGGTTAGCTTATCTAGGCACTTGTAAACCCACACAGAATGGGCGATTACAATGTCTGTGGTATAAGAATTGCTGTAGCATTTGTGTACATGGGCACATAAAAGGCATCCTATTGCATTGTACTAATGACAAGACAGGACCAAATGTACAATGTACATTACTATACCAAGTAGTATAACACTGGCACAATATGGTTGTAGGTATTTTGTTTGTGTATACATTTCTGCAGACACTTCAGAGTGTGCCTACACCTACCTGGAACAACCACTGACAAACTTGGAGTGCAATCCTTACCCTAACAATGACCTGAGATTGAACTGTGAGGTTCGAGGGACAGCTCAATTGGCACTTAGGATTGTATGGTATTGGGAGCCATTAACTAGTCAACAGCCATTAACTAGTCAACAGCCTCAAAGACTATCAGACATCGCCAAGTATGACTTCAGAGTCAGTTCTGCAATTAATACGAATTTTCGATTTCGGAGCAGTCAGCTACGTGTTCAACAGCTGTATGACAGTGATGCAGGGAGGTACTTCTGCCAGGCTGAGTTGTCTAATGGTACACTACTCATCCCCAGCAACAAGCTTTTTTTGGAGATGCAGTCTGTATACAATGATGTTGTTAATGCCTCCGTCTGCCCAGATAGGGCACAAACTACCAGAGTGCAAAGTTGTGCCAGTATTGCTAGTGACACCTCAAGTACTGTCAGCACCACTACACCAAACCTAGTCACTAACAGAGGTTCTATAGACCCTCCCTCAAGTTTACCCAGAGATCTTCTCACAACCACCATCACTCTGGCACCAACACCTACTGTGACAACAGTCCCAGATCCTGAGTCTGACACGTTGCAGGTGGTACTCTTAGCTGCAGTAGCAGTGGTCTTCTGTGTCATCATTGTGACTCTGGGTTTTGTCATAGTGATTCTTATATGCAGAAAGAAACCTGGCCATGTAAAATCCAAGACAGCTGGTAAGTCAGTTTTTGGCATCTCTCCTTATAGTTATCCTTGCAGGTTACACTTTTTTAACCACATAACCTTTTGCACCATGGGTATGTTCCTTTCTCTCCTGGTACTGTAGACCTGTAGTTCTCCCATCCATGGACATTGGTACCTGCACAATTTGCCTTGAAGTTTCTTTGTCTATGTCCTCACCACAGATCAGGAGGTTGGAGCTAACGCTTTCACCCCAGTTGCAACCAGGTATGAGTGGAAAAGACATAAGGTGCTACCTCCTAAGTGAACTTACAATATTAATACATATGAGTTAGTGCTGCTATTAGAAGCTACATGATATTAAGTAATTATCATGTTTCCAGGCTGTGTGTATGTGCATGCATGAACTCAGGAGGAGCAGAGTCTAGTGGAGACATTCCAATGGAGGAGTGTGTGGCATATGGGACCCACAAGAAGAGAAGAGAAAGAGGAGATATTACCATAGCCACGGGTGAATGTCCAGCTTATGGAGTGGTGAAAACAGAGCAGGGGATGGCACAGGATGATGCTTATGAAAGTCTTGAAAAACCCTGACCATTGTAGACATAACATACAGCTTCCCCAATGTACGTGCATGTCAGACTGTACATATGTGCAATAGTATAGTAAATGTGTGTTATCAGCTACTATGTATTTGTTACTTCTTTTTTTTTTCCGGATGTAAACGGGGCTATTGAAGGACCCATGCCACTTTATGTAGATCTACATAGACAGAATACCATGCTCTCGTATGAGGAAGATTATTTTTGCCAATGTGCAGTGGTCCAGGAGCAGTTACATGAAAACAAGTGTAGGTCAACTTTAACTTCCTAGGTATCTTGTAACTGTTGCATGACAGGAAATGCTCTTGCCTCCTATACCTATATGTATGTACAATACTGGAGTAGAGCTGTTTATGCTGCTGAAGTATTGGTGAATCACCTGAGGAGTTTTAGTAATATATGTGCGAACCAGATCATTAATTTAATATGGCATAATTTCATGTTGAGAGTGATGTCATGTTCTACACAGGTTACTTAAATGCATTATTTTGACTTCTGCTGGGATCTAAAGCAGAAGTCAATTCCTTCAGCCAATTCTATGTAGATTCACAACTTTAACTACACCCACTCATTAGCAAACTTTCAATAGTCAGGGCTTATATAGTCATACAGTGAATGGCTTTCTAGACCAAGAAATGCTTACAGGGCCAGCAATAAAACTCCTACAAAGTGAGAAGAGCATTTTCTAAGCCCATTTCTGCAAAGAAGGAGAGAAATGTCCCACCGCCAAGCACAACAGCTACCATGTGCACTGCATGCACCCTGTGCCTAAACCCATGCACCCACCTCCCCCTATCCTAGTCTCATGAGCCAGCTGTATTTTTCCTCCCTCTGTCATTCATCCCGCTGGAAGTGAAGAAATCTCACAAGACTAGCTACTCTTATCTCACAGTTTCTGCCAGTGCAGAATCTATCTCCAAATACATAGCGGAAAGTGACATCCAAATAAAGGTTAATGCAGAATGTGATTAGCTCTCTAATAGAATAAGTTCACCTTTATTTCTATTTTTCTGATATATATAAAATGCTGCACACTTGCTGTTTACCTGCTTCATTCATACTATGGGAATTCTAGACATTTTAGAGCTACATTGTAAGTTTTTCACAAGCTGAGTTGCACCCTTCATACTCAGTAATGCAGGCACATTCAGTACAGTTCCTAGACCAATTTGGTAGTGCTGTAGCTGGTTGGAGTATATGGTCACCTTTATGTTTTGGCAGTGTACTTGGCAGTGTACTTCACAGTTGACAAGTAACTGGGGAATTAAACATCCGTGGTGTGTTTTGGCTTCCTGACATGCCTGTGTGGGATGGCAGGACAACACACTATTAATAACTTACTATATCCATATAGCTAAAGGTACAGGTGATGTACATATAGCCTCATATTCCATAAGCAGGGAGAGCCCAGTAGAAGATCTTACTTGTGTATGACGGCACTGGGGCTCAGAACAACATGAAGAGCAAAGCTACCAGTTAACACAACACATGTATTTAGTTAGTGGGAAGCTCAGGCTCAAGGTTTAAAGGTGCTGGGAATCATGCTACACCTGCACCATGACTAGTTCCCTGTAGCCCCCCACCCAGCTATTTGGCAAAAAGAGTAGGGAGAGCCTGCTACATAATCTCATGTGAGCATAATGTTTTTTCAACCAACTACATGTTCATGCAGTGCTTGGCAGCTCAGTCACATTGATTAGCTGGGCTAAAGCCCAACTGGGATCAGGAGTTCCAACAGCTCAGTTGCAGTATGGTCTCTGTGCCTACAACTAACTTTGGGCCAGATGTGAAGAGCCCATGTGACTTTGTTTTGTAGAAACACATACCAGAACACCACTGATGCATGTTGGGCAGACATTGATGTAGCTGCACGATATGGATGTAGTCTAGCTAGCTACATGTAGTAAGTAGTATTCAGATGCCGTTTGTGCATTGGAAGGCAGTACTTGTAGCCATTAGTTTATGGATCGATTACAGCCATCGATATATATACTAGTATAAGGGAACATGTGCTATAACTAAATCGTTCGAGTCACCCCGCCCCACCCCTCCTCCACCAACCCCGGACTCGTTCACTGAAACCGAGAACGAGACCAATTCCTGCTAATTGTAGATATGGATGTTCCGAAGATATTAGCGTTGATGGTGATTCTGTTGCTGAACGTTCAGTATAGCCAGACACAAGGTACGTACATAGGTAAGTAGCTACGTTAACTTACTCGTTAGACTTTTCACAGACATAGCCGTCATGCTACACTGTTGTTACAGTAATAGTAAAACGTGCAACAGCAGAGTGAAGCCAAAAGTGAATCAGCTGATTGCAAGATCTTTGACCTTAAATTAAGCATTGAAAACGTCAAAGATTGAATATACAAACCTTGAAGCAAGTACTGAGCTATGCTGAAACCCAAGAACCAAGTGACCTTGTTTTTAAGCTACAGTCACAATAATTGCTATGACCTTCGTTGTTCCGAATTAGTGAACAGCAGGTTACGTGCCAAAATGTGAGATTTTTTATTTTATATGGGAGGTTAGTATATGAACATACCTTCAACAGATATATTCGTGCTAGTGGTCCAGCTATCTTATACTGTACCAATGCACTGGTGCTCAATGAAATATAAATTCAAAGTGAAAAGACACTTCTAACCATCAGTTGTTCTTCTATGGGAAAATGTATTGCAACATGAAATAACAGCTAGAATAGTCTCTTGACAGCTATAAACTTAAAGTCGTCCATGCATTTTTGCACAAGATATACATCCAGTGAAATTCATAGTGAAGCTTCAAAAGTTACTTGAATAATCAGTTTGCAACATTTAACCCATTTGACTCCAAGACAAATTAGCGGAAAAGTAGCTCTGCACGCAAAGTAATAGTTTGACTTTCATGTATCTCAGATAGATATTTAGTTCTAGCATAACAGTTTTGAAAATGGTGCACCTTCAATTCTTCTGTTGTAAGTTTTACTAAAACCACTGTAGCTATAGTACAAAATGTATAATTGTTATGCACCAGAACAGTTACACTTTTGCCACTAGCTCAGCCAATCAGCAAGCTGTTACACTTTTTGTACTACTGGCATGCGGTTTGTTGTTAGCCGATCAGCAGTGAGCCATAATAAATATATGTATGATGTAGTATGCTATCTGCACTAGCCAATGATGAACTTTTACAAAAAAAACAACGTGTTGCACACTTGCACAATTTCAGGTTCTTTGGCAATTATCTATAGAACTGGTGGCAGTCTCACTTTATACAGTAATGCAGCATCTTTGATCATATCAGAGATAGCTAGAGCTAGTATCTCTACATGCTGAATTGGGTCCCATTACTACAATCGTTAATTAGTCATGCCCAAACTATAAACATGCATGGTATAGTACCATATATAGTAATATAAGTAGCCCTGCTTTGGCAATGTATGTCAGTTCCTGCTTCAGGCTTTGAACACAAGGTGCAGTGTGTTTGGCTTCTTGCATGTTGCAGAATGGTGGCTCAATACCATTAGTACTTTAGCCATAATAAAGCTACAGGTATTATATTTGTCCCTACAAGTTGACCTTCCCTGCTACTTTTGGACCAACTAGCTGTGGATTTTTGCTTTCTTGTCATTTGTGTCATGCTTGGTCACGAGTCCATGCCTTTTATGTACTCATATTATGGCAATACTGGCACTCATATAGACATCATACTCTACATGCCATTTCCACACCCACGTAACATATACCAAATCAAACTATGTCTGTTTCCAAGTCTTTTAGGGCTGTGCTAGGTTATGGCAAGTTTCCCCATGCCACTTGAGGTACAGTGGGAAGTCACTTACCTGAACATGTTGTGAGGCCGTGTTCAGACAACTGAAACGTTTGGATAAGTGAAACAATACTACTTAAATGCAAAGCAGATTACTTTCCATTTTAATGCACAGTGAAATATCTACGAGTATATGGTTATTTGGATGTTCAGATAAGTGAAGGTTTGTGTAACTGAAGTTCGGATAAGTGACATTCTACTGTACTTTTTTGTGTCCACATTTCTACAGGTACTTCAGAGTGTGCATACGCTTATCATGAGCAACCACCATCAACCTTGGAGTGCAATCCTTATCCAAATATGCGACTCATTTTGGGCTGTGAGATTCGAGGACCAAGCCAAGCTACCATCACATGGTTTTGGGAACCATTAAATACTCGACAGCTTCAAAGACTGTCAGATGCCAGGAAGTATGGTTTCCAACTCAGAATTGTAGTTAATAGAAATTCTTGGTTGGAGAGGCGTCAGCTACAAGTTAGAAGGTTGACAGACAGTGATGCAGGGTGGTACTTCTGCCAGGCTGAGTTGTCTAATGGTACACTACTCACCCCCAGCAACAGACTGTTTCTGGCCGTACAATCTCTATTCCACCGTGCCTCCATCTGCCAAGATGAGGCACAAGCTAGCACAGTACCTAGTTGTGCCAGGATTGTTACTGATGATTCCACCACTGCAAGTACTGTTGGCACCACTCCATCAAACCCAGCCACTGATAGTAACAGAGGCTCTATAGACCCTCCCTCAGGTTTACCCACAGACGGCACACATCGTCCATCCCTCCTCACAGACTCTCCCTCAAGTTTACCCACAGATGGTAGACATCATCCATTCCTTCTCACAACCACTGTCACTCTGGCACCAACACCTACTGTGACAGCAGTCCCTGACCCTGAGTCTAGCATGTTGCAGGTGGCACTTTACAGTATATCTGCTGTGGTGGTGGTCTTCTGTGCCACCATTGTGACTCTGGGTTTCTCCATAGTGATTCTTATATGCAGAAAGAAACCTGACCATGCAAATTCCAAAACGACAGCATGTACGTCTGCTTTTGGCACTGTACTGTAGCGATGGAGGAGGGCTACAGACCGTTACCACATTAACTTGTGCATATATCGGCATATTTGTAAGAAAAACAGGTGCAGATAGATCATGTTATTATCAGGCCTTGGGTTTCTCCTGGAACTGGAATTCAGTGTACCTTCCAACTTAGATCAGGTCATTTATGCTCATGGTCTCTCTCTAATTTCCTGAGCTTCATAATCCGAGAGAGGTCTGATTGATTAAACTTTGGTGGACACCTAGCAGACCATACAGTGTTGCTAGGCTACTTACCTTGGTCTCCTTTCCTGAAAACACTTTCAGTGAACCTGAAACGCTGATTATACACAGCACAACAACTACATGCACAGTAGACAAAGTAATGTATAGACACAATTGTTTTATCCTATGGTACTATTTGCCACTTACATCCTAATATAGCAATATAGCCTGAAGTTTGTTCTTCTCTATCCTCAGTTGCAGATCAGGAGGTTGGAGCTACAACTAGGTATGATCAGAGAAGACATACATTAGCCAGTTTTATCCCAGATATATATTTCTGTATATGTATATAGTTAGTACTTTGCTTGACCGCAACCTTACATAGTAATCAGTGACCACTAGTTTTAATTATGCAAATCATAGTGTTTGGTCACAGAAGGACACAATACATAGCTGGTTTGCAGTTACAGTTCACACTTTGAACAAGCATACATAGTTAAAATTCAAGAGTAATTTTGGTTGGAGATCCTTTTTTTGGGGGGGGGGGGGATTGATAAGTTGGCAAACCAATTTTTTTCTATGATGGTTATGTTATTAAGCAATGAAAGCATACAATAGCAAAGGCTAGTGATATGTACTTAACAAAAAGTTATCATGAGGTGATGAAACAATGGAGTGGGGTAAACTGTTCCATCTGTATAGTATGTAGTACACCAAAGGATTAAATTCATTCTCTGCTGGCTTGGTTATAACTAAGTGATGAAAAGTAACTCAAAATTAATTATGTGACTTTAGTTTCTCAAAACCAAACAGTAAGTAAATCAACAAGTGCCAGTTAGTTGTTTGTGATATGACCTGCTGACTCCTCCAGTCATCTACTTCACCACAGTCTTGCACTGCATATAGATGGATAATAGTGTATAATGTAGAAACATTTTCTCACTTTGGGAAGTTTTTTCATCTTCGGTCAATGACCATGTACACTAGTCAGTGCCTACATCAGACCGTGTACATTAATTAACTGTCTGAGAGTGATAGACGTCTAGGCCTCTCAGACATTGTACTGCATGCTATTTAACATTGGCACCCTTAATTCCCACATTACTCTACAATCTAGATACCATTGGGCAACTGATCTTGCAACCATTTGTATAATGTATGACTGCAGAAGCTACATGACTATGGTATATGACGTAAAGTGATTGTTATTGTCATGTTTCCAGGCTGTGTGCATGTGCATGTATGAAGTCAGGAGGAGCAGAGTCTAGTGGAGACATTCCAATGGAGGAGTGTGTGGCGTATGGGACTTGTGAGCAGATAAGAGGAAGAGGAGATATCACTGTAACCACGGGTGAATGTCCAGCTTATGAAGGGGCAGAAAGACAGCAGGGGATAGCACAACACAATGACAATACTTATGACTATATTGAAACACCCAAAACTGTCGTTTCTTCACAGTTATGGTGCTAAACTTCAAATATAAGTTTTATATGACTGTACAGGCTTGCATTTCATTTTCTAACTTAAGAATTTGTGCTAAAGCAGATACTATTAGACTATGTACAGCTATCTACACTCTGCACTAATATAGTGGTTGTTTTAACTATAGCACACTACAGATATGCAGACTAGGGATTTCTCTGCATGTGAAATGCAATAATTCTCATAGCCTCGTTCCCAGGCTCTCCCCGCGCGCGAAAGAAAAATCGAAAGGAAAGGGGAGAGCCTGGTAAAATTTATCACGTGAGAAACGTCATAGGTAGAGAGAACTTAATTACATGTGGGCGAACGAATGAACTCGCCCACGCTGTATGGACAGAATACAGTTGCGATAGCTTTATGGCCGACAGAATGGGACTAGACGGCACTATGCTACATTACC
Organism: Agelas oroides; assembly: GCA_949130485.1. Lineage (NCBI taxonomy): Eukaryota > Metazoa > Porifera > Demospongiae > Agelasida > Agelasidae > Agelas > Agelas oroides. The sequence goes on along the minus strand of OX422194.1, from coordinate 1,667,326 downwards.
TGGCAGTACGGAAAGCTATGGTGAGCTTACACAGACCCGTACATTCGAAAATCACGCTAACCTACTCGCTTACCTGGCAAACTGACCGCTGTAGACCCCGGAGAATGGCTTTCAAGGCGCTATTAAACGCCAAGGCGGCCCTTCCTAGGCTTTGCTCAAGGCGGACCCGCGAATTAATCCTTTTCCTGCAACGGCACATAATGCCGCCAATGGAAATTCACGCAATTTCACTGCTATCCCTAGCCCGGAACAATCGTTGCACTAATGCAAGTAGCATACCTACATGAAGCTGAGAGTATGGGGAGTTCAAAAATATAATCACTGAGTTTGTGCAAAAAGCGCACAAACCGGTACGGACCCGCGAATTAATCCTTTTCCTGCAACGGCGCATAATGCCGTCAATGGAAAATTCACGCAATTTCACGGCTAACCCTAGCCCGGAACAATCGTTGCACTATTGCAAGGAGCATACCTACATGAAGCTGAGAGTATGGGGAGTTCAAAAATGTAATCAATGGGTTTGTGCAAAAAGCGCACAAACTGGTACGGACCCGCGAAGTAACCCTTTCCCTGCAACTGCGCATATTGCCGTCAATGGCAATTCACGCAATTTCACGGCTAACCTTAGCCCAGAACAATCGTTGTACTAATGCAAGGAGCATACCTACATGAAGCTGAGAGTATGGGGAGTTCAAATATGTAATCACTGGGTTTGTGCAAAAAGCGCACAAACCGGTACGGATCCGCGAAGTATTCCTTTTCCTGCAACGGCGCATAAGGCCGTCAGTGGAAATTCACGCAATTTCACGGCTAACCCCTAGCCCGGAACAATCGTTGCACTAATGCAAGGAGCGTACCTACATGAAGCTGAGAGTATGGGGAGTTCAAATATGTAATCACTGGGTTTGTGCAAAAAGCGCACAAACCGGTACGGATCCGCGAAGTATTCCTTTTCCTGCAACGGCGCATAATGCCGTCAGTGGAAATTCACGCAATTTCACGGCTAAATCCTAGCCCGGAACAATCGTTGCACTAATGCAAGGAGCATACCTACACGAAGCTGAGAGTATGGGGAGTTCAAAAATGCAAGAAGCGCACAAACCGGTACGGACCCGCGAAGTAATCCTTTTCATGCAACGGCGCATAATGCCCCCAATGGAAATTCACGCAATTTCACGGCTAACCCCTAGCCCGGAACAATCGTTGCACTAATGCAAGGAGCATACCTACATGAAGCTGAGAGTATGGAAAGTTCAAAAATGTAATCAATGAGTTTGTGCAAAAAGCGCACAAATCGGTACGGACCCGCGAAGTAATCCTTTTCCTGCAACGGCGCATAATGCAGCCAATAGAAATTCACGCAATTTTACGGCTAACCCTAGCCGGAACAATCGTTGCACTAATGCAAGGAGAATACCTACATGAAGCTGAGAATATGGGGAGTTCAAAAATGTAATCAATGTGTTTGTGCAAAAAGCGTACAAAACCGGTACGGACCCGCGAAGTAATCCTTTTCCTGCAACTGCGCAAAATGCTGTCAATGGAAATTCACGAAATTTCACGGCTAAACCTAGCCCGGAACAATCGTTGCACTAATGCAAACTACATATGAGCAAGAAGCTGTGGGAATGTGGTGGCCAAAAACGCAATCCCTCCGTTTGTGCAATCAACGCACAAAGCGGCACGAGCTTGCAAATTGTTCCTCCTGCACCATCGCCGCATGGTATCGGCAATGGAAATTCGCGTAACTTCCCTGCAAACCCTAGCCCGGAACAATAGTTGCACTAATGCAAACTACATATGAGCAAGAAGCTGTGGGAATGTGGTGGCCAAAAACGCAATCCCTCCGTTTGTGCAATCAACGCACAAAGCGGTACGAGCTTGCAAATTGTTCCTCCTGCACAATCGCCGCATAGTATCGGCAATGGAAATTCGCGTAAATTCCCTGCAAACCCTACCACGGAACAATAGTTGCACTAATGCAAACTACATATGATCAAGAAGCTGTGGAAATGGGAAGGCCAAAAACGCAAACCCTCCGTTTGTGCAATCAACGCACAAAGCGGTACGAGCTTGCAAAATGATCCTCCTGCACCATCGCCGCAAAGTATCGGCAATGGAATTCGCGTAAATCCCCCGCAAAACTTACCCCGGAACAATAGTTGCACTAATGCAAACTACATATGAGCAAGAAGCTGTGGGAATGGGGAGGCCAAAAACGCAAACCATCCGTTTGTGCAATCAACACACAAAGCGGTACGAGCTTGCAAATTGTTCCTCCTGCACCTTCGCCGCATAGTATCGGCAATGGAAATTCGCGTAAATTCCCTGCAAACCCTAGCCCGGAACAATAGTTGCTCTAATGCAAACTACATATGAGCAAGAAGCTGTGGGAATGGGGAGGCCTAAAACGGAAACCCTCCGTTTGTGCAATCAACGCACAAAGCGGTACGAGGTTGCAAATTGTTGCTCCTGCACCATCGCCGCATAGTATCGGCAATGGAAATTCGCTTAAATTCCCTGCAAACCCTAGCCCGGAACAATAGTTGCACTAATGCAAACTACATATGAGCAAGAAGCTGTGGGAATGGGAAGGCCAAAAACGCAAACCCTCCGTTTGTGCAATCAACGCACAAGGCGGTACGAGCTTGCAAAATGATCCTCCTGCACCATCGCCGCAAAGTATCGGCAATGGAATTCGCGTAAATCCCCGGCAAACCCTAGCCCGGAACACTAATGCAAACTACATATGAGCAAGAAGCTGCGGGAATGGGGAGGCCAAAAACGCAAACCATCCGTTTGTGCAATCAACACACAAAGCGGTACGAGCTTGCAAATTGTTCCTCCTGCACCGTCGCCGCATAGTATCGGCAATGGAAATTCGCGTAAATTCCCTGCAAACCCTAGCCCGGAACAATAGTTGCTCTAATGCAAACTACATATGAACAAGAAGCTGTGGGAATGGGGAGGCCTAAAACGGAAACCCTCCGTTTGTGCAATCAACGCACAAAGCGGTACGAGCTTGCAAATTGTTCCTCCTGCACAATCGCCGCATAGTATCGGCAATGGAAATTCGCTTAAATTCCCTGCAAACCCTAGCCCGGAACAATAGTTGCACTAATGCAAACTACATATGAGCAAGAAGCTGTGGGAATGGGAAGGCCAAAAACGCAAACCCTACGTTTGTGCAATCAACGCACAAAGCTGTACGAGCTTGCAAATTGTTCCTCCTGCACCATCGCCGCATAGTATCGGCAATGGAAATTCGCGTAAATTCCCTGCAAACCCTACCACGGAACAATAGTTGCACTAATGCAAAATACATATGATCAAGAAGCTGTGGGAAAGGTAAGGCCAAAAACGCAAACCCTCCGTTTGTGCAATCAACGCACAAAGCTGCACGAGCTTGCAAATTGATCCACCTGCACCATCGCCGCAATGTATCGGCAATGGAAAATTGCATAAATTCCCTGCAAACCCTAGCCCGGAACAATAGTTGCACTAATGCAAACTACATATGAGCAAGAAGCTGTGGGAATGGGGAGGCCTTAAACGGAAACCCTACGTTTGTGCAATCAACGCACAAAGCTGTACGAGCTTGCAAATTGTTCCTCCTGCACCATCGCCGCATACTATCGGCAATGGAAATTCGCGTAAATTCCCTGCAACCCCTAGCCCGGAACAATTGTTGCACTAATGCAAACTACATATGAACAAGAAGCTGTGGGAATGGGGAGGCCAAAGACGCAAACCATCCGTTTGTGCAATCAACGCACAAAGCGGTAAGAGCTTGCAAATTGTTCCTCCTGCACCATCGCCGCATAGAATCGGCAATGGAAATTCGCGTAAATTCCCTGCAAACCCTACCACGGAACAATAGTTGCACTAATGCAAACTACATATGATCAAGAAGCTGTGGGAATGTGAAGGCCAAAAACTCAAACCCTCCGTTTGTGCAATCAACGCACAAAGCGGTACGAGCTTGCAAATTGATCCTCCTGCACCATCGCCGCAAAGTATCGGCAATGGAAATTTGCATAAATTCCCTGCAAACCCTAGCCCGGAACAATAGTTGCACTAATGCAAACTACATATGAGCAAGAAGCTGTGGGAATGTGGTGGCCAAAAACGCAATCCCTCCGTTTGTGCAATCAACGCACAAAGCGGTACGAGCTTGCAAATTGTTCCTCCTGCACCATCGCTGCATAGTATCGGCAATGGAAATTCGCGTAAATTCCCTGCAACCCCTTGCCCGGAACAATAGTTGCACTAATGCAAGCTACATAAGAGCAAGAAGTTGTGGGAATGGGGAGGCCAAAAACGCAAACCATCCGTTTGTGCAAGCAACGCACAAAGCGGTACGAGCTTGCAAATTGTTCCTCCTCCAACATCGCCGCAAAGTATCGGCAATGGAAATTCGCGTAAATTCCCTGCAAACCCTAGCCCGGGACAATAATTGCACTAATGCCAACTACATATGAGCAAGAAGCTGTGGGAATGAGGAGGCCAAAAACGCCATCCCTCCGTTTGTGCAATCAACGCACAAAGCAGTAAGAGCTTGCAAATTGTTCCTCCTCCACCATCGCCGTATAATGCCGTCAATGGAAATTCGCGCAAATTCCCAGCAAACCCTAGTCCGGAACCGTAGTTGCACTAATGCAAACTACATATGAGCAAGAAGTTGTGGGAATGGGGAGGCCAAAAACGCAAACCATCCGTTTCTGCAATCAACGCACAAAGCGGTACGAGCTTGCAAAATGATCCTCCTGCACCATCGCCGCAAAGTATCGGCAATGGAATTCGCGTAAATCCCCGGCAAACCCTAGCCCGGAACACTAATGCAAACTACATATGAGCAAGAAGCTGCGGGAATGGGGAGGCCAAAAACGCAAACCATCCGTTTGTGCAATCAACACACAAAGCGGTACGAGCTTGCAAATTGTTCCTCCTGCACCGTCGCCGCATAGTATCGGCAATGGAAATTCGCGTAAATTCCCTGCAAACCCTAGCCCGGAACAATAGTTGCTTTAATGCAAACTACATATGAACAAGAAGCTGTGGGAATGGGGAGGCCTAAAACGGAAACCCTCCGTTTGTGCAATCAACGCACAAAGCGGTACGAGCTTGCAAATTGTTCCTCCTGCACAATCGCCGCATAGTATCGGCAATGGAAATTCGCTTAAATTCCCTGCAAACCCTAGCCCGGAACAATAGTTGCACTAATGCAAACTACATATGAGCAAGAAGCTGTGGGAATGGGAAGGCCAAAAACGCAAACCCTACGTTTGTGCAATCAACGCACAAAGCTGTACGAGCTTGCAAATTGTTCCTCCTGCACCATCGCCGCATAGTATCGGCAATGGAAATTCGCGTAAATTCCCTGCAAACCCTACCACGGAACAATAGTTGCACTAATGCAAAATACATATGATCAAGAAGCTGTGGGAAAGGTAAGGCCAAAAACGCAAACCCTCCGTTTGTGCAATCAACGCACAAAGCTGCACGAGCTTGCAAATTGATCCACCTGCACCATCGCCGCAATGTATCGGCAATGGAAAATTGCATAAATTCCCTGCAAACCCTAGCCCGGAACAATAGTTGCACTAATGCAAACTACATATGAGCAAGAAGCTGTGGGAATGGGGAGGCCTTAAACGGAAACCCTACGTTTGTGCAATCAACGCACAAAGCTGTACGAGCTTGCAAATTGTTCCTCCTGCACCATCGCCGCATACTATCGGCAATGGAAATTCGCGTAAATTCCCTGCAACCCCTAGCCCGGAACAATTGTTGCACTAATGCAAACTACATATGAACAAGAAGCTGTGGGAATGGGGAGGCCAAAGACGCAAACCATCCGTTTGTGCAATCAACGCACAAAGCGGTAAGAGCTTGCAAATTGTTCCTCCTGCACCATCGCCGCATAGAATCGGCAATGGAAATTCGCGTAAATTCCCTGCAAACCCTACCACGGAACAATAGTTGCACTAATGCAAACTACATATGATCAAGAAGCTGTGGGAATGTGAAGGCCAAAAACTCAAACCCTCCGTTTGTGCAATCAACGCACAAAGCGGTACGAGCTTGCAAATTGATCCTCCTGCACCATCGCCGCAAAGTATCGGCAATGGAAATTTGCATAAATTCCCTGCAAACCCTAGCCCGGAACAATAGTTGCACTAATGCAAACTACATATGAGCAAGAAGCTGTGGGAATGTGGTGGCCAAAAACGCAATCCCTCCGTTTGTGCAATCAACGCACAAAGCGGTACGAGCTTGCAAATTGTTCCTCCTGCACCATCGCTGCATAGTATCGGCAATGGAAATTCGCGTAAATTCCCTGCAACCCCTTGCCCGGAACAATAGTTGCACTAATGCAAGCTACATAAGAGCAAGAAGTTGTGGGAATGGGGAGGCCAAAAACGCAAACCATCCGTTTGTGCAAGCAACGCACAAAGCGGTACGAGCTTGCAAATTGTTCCTCCTCCGACGTCGCCGCAAAGTATCGGCAATGGAAATTCGCGTAAATTCCCTGCAAACCCTAGCCCGGGACAATAATTGCACTAATGCCAACTACATATGAGCAAGAAGCTGTGGGAATGAGGAGGCCAAAAACGCCATCCCTCCGTTTGTGCAATCAACGCACAAAGCAGTAAGAGCTTGCAAATTGTTCCTCCTCCACCATCGCCGTATAATGCCGTCAATGGAAATTCGCGCAAATTCCCAGCAAACCCTAGTCCGGAACCGTAGTTGCACTAATGCAAACTACATATGAGCAAGAAGTTGTGGGAATGGGGAGGCCAAAAACGCAAACCATCCGTTTCTGCAATCAACGCACAAAGCGGTACGAGCTTGCAAATTTATCCTCCACAACCATCGCCGCATATTATCGGCAATGGAAATTCGCGTAAATTCCCTGCAACTCCTAGCCCGGAACAATAGTTGCACTAATTCAAACTACATATGAGCAAGAAGCTGAGGGAATGAGGAGGCCAAAAACGCAAACCTTCCGTTTGTGCAATCAACGCACAAAGCGGTACGAGCTTGCAAATTGTTCCTCCTGCACCATCGCCGCATAGTATCGGCAATGGAATTTCGCGTAAATTCCCTGCAAACCCTAGCCCGGAAAAATAGTTGCACTAATGCAAGCTACATAAGAGCAAGAAGCTGTGGGAATGGGGAGGCCAAAAACGCAAACCATCCGTTTGTGCAATCAACGCACAATGCGGTACGAGCTTGCAAATTGTTCCTCCTCCAACATCGCCGCAAAGTATCGGCAATGGAAATTCGCGTAAATTCCCTGCAAACCCTAGCCCGGGACAATAGTTGCACTAATGCCAACTACATATGAGCAAGAAGCTGCGGGAATGGGGAGGCCAAAAACGCCATCCCACCGTTTGTGCAATCAACGCACAAAGCGGTAAGATCTTGCAAATTGTTCCTCCTCTACCATCGCCGTATAATGCCGTCAATGGAAATTCGCGCAAATTCCCAGCAAACCCTAGTCCGGAACCGTAGTTGCACTAATGCAAACTACATATGAGCAAGAAGCTGTGGGAATGGGGAGGCCAAAAACGCAAACCATCCGTTTCTGCAATCAACGCACAAAGCTGTACGAGCTTGAAAATTGTTCCTCCTGCGCCATCGCCGCATAGTATCGATAACGAAAATTCGTGTAAATTCCCT
>OX422194.1:1550370-1659440 GCA_949130485.1 Agelas oroides | reverse complement strand
GGAGACGAGCTGGTGGTGGGAAGGAAAACTGGAAGCGTTGTTGGAGTGATCCCATGTTTCATGTCAGGATGACCACAGCTGGTGGGAGAGGTTGCCTGTGTATGGGATGGAGAGATGATGGTAAGAGGTTGTAGAGAAGGACTGGTGGTTGGTAAGGTGGTAATGGCTGGCAGTGGGTACCCAGGATGAGGCTGCACTGGAGCCTGCTGTGAGGGGGATACAAGTGTGGGTGCAGAAGAGTGCGGTGGCTGAGATGATATGAGCACAGGCTGCTGGCTGCTTGCAGGGTATGGCTGTTGTGGGGCAGGATGGCGTGGTCGTGGTGGAAAACTGGGTGCAGATGGTTTTTGATACCCATATCTTGGGGGGCATGGCTGTTGTGGAATACTAGGGTTTGGTTGTTGGTTCTCATACTTTGCACTGGGTGCAGCTTTGCGTGGTTGGTAGCTCTGGGGGTGTGGCTGTGGTGGGGGACCGGGTGCAGGATGGCGTGGTTGGTAGCCCTGGGGGTGTGTCTGTGGTGGGAAACCAGGTGCAGGATGACGTGGTTGGTAGCCCTGGGGGTGTGTCTGTGGTGGGGGACCGGGTGCAGCAAGGTGCTGCGGGTAGCTCTGGCGGCGTTGCTGTGGTGGGGGAGGTACAGGATGGTGTGGTTGGTAGCCCTGGGGGTGTGTCTGTGGTGGGAAACCAGGTGCAGGATGATGTGGTTGGTAGCCCTGGGGGTGTGTCTGTGGTGGGGGACCGGGTGCAGCATGGTATTGTGGGTAGCTCTGGCGGTGTTGCTGTGGTGGGGGAAGATGGCGTGGTGGGTAGCCCTGGGGATATGGCTGTGGATAGTCATGGTGAGGCCATGGCAGTGTACCGGGCTGCTGGGAGTGGGGTGTGGGGTAGCCTGGCTGTGGATAGCCAGCCTGAGGGTAGCACTGCTGTGGCGAGTTCTGTTGATGTGAGACAATAATGGCATGGGGAGGAGGGGGAGGGGGGACCTAAGGTACATAGAAGGGAAGGAAGAGACACAAGATTTATGACCTACACTTAGATAGCCACATCACCCACTTCCTCCTTTAACCTGGTCAAACTTATCTACTCTTGACTCCTCCCACATACACCTCCCCCCTCCCCCTTCCCCCCTCCCACTTTATCACATTCTCCCACTCACTCTTCTTAGCTTTTGCCCTCTGACTCTTTCCACTTACCAGGTATGGAATGAATAAGGAGTGAGTATCAGCCCCAGAACCATCAGGTTTAACCCCCAAGTAATAGCCTTTGTACTTCACCGATTCCAAAGAAACCACTCTGCCCTCTGGACAGAAGAAAACAGTGTGTACTATAATGCTAACTATTTAGGGCTTTCACTGCATAGCAATCAATGAACCACATCTCCCTGAAAAAAAAAGGCAGGCCTAGGTGTTATACAAAGTCGCCCACTGTGCATGGCAAACAAATGAAGTACTGCAATTTTTGGGCAGACATGCAGCAATCCACTAGCCTCTTTCCCAGGCCCCGCCCAGCTTTCCGTCATGTACTGCAAGCGACGGAAAGCTGGGCGGGGCCTGGGAACAAGGCTAGCAATCCACCCTAGAAGAAAGTACGGAAATTTTATCTGATCTCCATGACATTATCATTCTAGCTACTTCAAGTTGAAGAAGAAGGTTATCTGTTACCAACTTGAGTCCAGAAAATAGCTTTGCCGATGTTTCAACTGAATGCTCCAGTCATTATCAGGGGCATTCAATAGAAACATCATTTTCTGAACTCAAGTTGGTAACCAATAACCTTCTTCTTCATTATATGCACGAGCTAACTGAAAGAAGTTTTCGGCTAGATTAGATTCTTAACTTTCCTTCATCAATAAGAAGTTGCTAGCTAGCTATTTTTTATTTGGAAAGAGATGCCACTGAAGTTGCTATCCATAGAGAATAATTAGAATTGGAAAGAAGAAGTGAAATGAATTTGCAGAGGAGTGAAATGAATTGAAGTAGTAAAAGTCGAGGAAGGTATGGAGAGCGCACACTCGCCGTCTCTTGTTTCGTGACAACTATTCTCAGGTATGGTATGCCATGAAGCCTACAAACAGACAGTGAATTTCTATAGGCCAGTTTGGAATTCAAACCATTTCAAAAACCATACAATGTCAGTGTCAATTGCAAGACTCATTAGTAAATTGCAGGCTTCCATGGCATTCAACCTAATTTCAAATCCTGACAAGTTAACTTGTTCAGCATGCATGCATATGCATAGTGGTCACTGCCAAACTTACAGGTTACTTATACAGAGAATTGTATGTGCATATTTTAGTCTGCATGAGAGGCTCCTAATGCAACGTGTTGGTATATCTTTCTGAGCCATTTCCCACACTCTGATCTATCAACATTCTCTCTGACTCACTTCTAGCCTTGTGTCTAGACGTGATTGGGCATGGCGAGCCCCAGAAAGTGATTCAGAGAGAGGGTCTAGCTTAGGCTACCATCTTCCACTGAACTCCATGCATATACATGTCCTCATGAATTCTATTAGAAATCACTATATATATAGTACATTGTTGTCTGTATTCAACTCTGCATGTTTCTTAGGGTTGCAACTTGCAGCAACTAAGCCTCTTTACTGCTCTCAGTTAGAATAGCTTGTGCTTGCCAGCATTGGGTATCTATTAATACTTGTTGTCACTTATACTATAGCTTAGTCAATTTGCATGAAAACCAGTTTAATTGCCAGAGTCTGTTTTGAGTGTTGTGGTCATTGCCATGGTTTATGGCATGTCATCAACTTAAAGTTCAAAGCATATTAGTACACAGTAATGTTCATTTGACTTGCCAATTTCTTTGATTTTGAATTCACAGTAAGGACCTCCGCGACCCTGCAAAACAATTTGTGGTATATAGTATTAATTACCTATGTCACTCAGGGTTGAATTACACCTACATTTAGGGAGACAGTTTTAGTTCTATTAGTATAGTATTCTAGTGCAACAAAACCACACCAAAGTTCCTTCATGTGCAATGCATGCATCAATATATCTGTCAGATCATCTAGCTACCTTATAAAACACTGTAGTGTTCTTGACACAAACTTATACAGTCTCCCAGTACATGGTTAAGTCAAAATTGTTCCACTAGTGATATGTAAAACAATGCATAGCCTTTCTTCATAATGGGGAAATCCAAGTTTGATGTCTAGACAAGGTGTGCCTAATGCATTTTGTATATAATTATGAAGTACTGCACAGTAAACCACATGACTATATATATTATATGTGTTTTTGGTTCAACAAACACTAGTATGATTTGAAATTTGTAACTGAAAACAAATAGGGTTTCAAATGTCAACATTGTTTGCTACTCTATATGCTTGTTATGCATTATGCATATATTCTATGTACCGATCCGATGGTCTTCTTCTTGTAAACAGCTAGCCACCAGTCGGAGTTGTGTACATTCTGGAGAGCAACCACAGCAGGCCGCCGGATGTGCACCCTGAATTGGGCTGCAGGAAATATCAAGTAGCAAACACTTTCTCATTTTGCATTCCAATGAGAGGAATGACATACTCTGCATATGCAGATGATAGCTATTATGTTTAGTAACTTACATACCATGCACCTTCCTCTCAAACAAACAAGCTATTAGCTATTTATGTTTAGTAACTTACATACCATGCACCTTCCTCTCAAACAAACAAGCTATTAGCTATTTATGTTTAGTAACTTACATACCATGCACCTTCCTCTCAAACAAACAAGCTATTAGCTATTTATGTTTAGTAACTTACATACCATGCACCTTCCTCTCAAACAAACAAACACACACACACACACACACACACACACGCAACCTTTGGCATCCTGCCTATCTTTCTCTCCTTCCACTTCTCCATCTAACACAGTGAGATTTTGACCTCCACCACACAGCGAGTGAAGGATCACCACATTGTCTTGAGCAAACCGAGACTATTAGACAGAATGGGGAAATATACTGACCATCATTAAAATCTGGCCCTACTGATTAATGATTCTATAAAAGAGAACAGTACTCGCAGTATAGCTAGGGAGCCAATAACACTTAACAGGTCCATGCAACAAGCAAATCTGATTATCTGACAGTATTAAATGCTTGTAGATTCACGGAACATTTACTGCTATTATACCACTCAGTCTGGCTATACAAGCACACAGCCACAATGCATGTTATATTATCTTACCAGCAGTGGTGTATCTCCAGCTTTTTTTACACTCATCTGATGGCAGCACGATTCACGTATAGCCTCGTTACTGAGCGAATTATTTTGTACTGCAAGCGACGAACGCGCGAAGGCCTGGGAACGAGGCTAATCATGTATCCGCTGGCCAATTGCACGCGGACAAAGCGCCAATTCTGGGGTGGGGCTTGAACGTCTTGTTTTAACCCCCACCCCAAAATTGACACCGAGCTAGTCATGAATACTTCCATGCTTCACGTTAGCTAGTGAAGTGCCATCGGGCTTTTGTACTTGAGTATCACATTTTTTTGTTTTGTTTGTTTGTTTGTTTGTTTGTTTGTTTGTTTGTTTGTTTTTTTCCTAGTGGGTCTGGCTTGCAAGTCTTGGAGGTCTGATGCTCCTTACATGAGGATGCCATAAATCAAATACAGATCAGTTTACATGTATAGGCTCTTGGCAATTAACAATGTTACTCTTTTGTAAGCAGTTTAGTTTAAAGTAAAGCACAAATTGACGATCGAGCTCGAGGATTCGATCTTCCTTTCTTGGCACTTGTTTCTGTTTCAGTCTCCTTGCGTCGAATCTGAGCACCTTGCTGATTCAAAGCCTTGGATGTGGCCTGTCCTTCCTGAACAAATTCTATTTTCCAAAAATCAAGGCAGAGAGTATGATCAGTAATAAAATCATAGGGCATGTAAAAGTAACCATCGTCTCCCCAGTGTGGGCCCCAGCTGTTGAGAACCTTAACTGTTTTCTTCTTGTCATCATAACCCACAGCAACAACTGCATGTCCTTCATATTTACCCTTTCGTTCTTCATCAGTTGGCATTTTCATTTTACCACAAAGTTTAGCCTCATTATCAAAACTTGGGAAAACTTTGAACCCCAAAACAAAAGGGAATCCAGCTTTCAGGCATGCACGCAACTGGTCTTTATCATGGGGATTCTCAATTCGTTCATACTTGCTGACAATGTTACCCTTAGCCTCTTGGTAGCATTGTTCTGAAGGTTTGATGGCAAACTTGCTAACGACGTATGGCCACTTGGTCTCTGGACACACCCCCTGATTTTTCAGGGCCTTCACTGTGTCACGAAGAGATGCACCATCGTTTTTGCCCTGTGTTCCCTCCGCTTTTCTGGTATTGTAGTAGAGGAAGAGCCTGGAAGGATCAAAGTTATTCAGCTTCTGTTTCTGCAGATCAATCATGTAGGCCGCACAAACAGCATTCGCTGTGCAGCTCTCAAGATGTCCTTGGTTGTATACGTGATCGACATACTCGCACAAATCTACTGTCTCGTCAGTCGGAATTTCCTCGTGTTGAAATCGTACTTTGAAGTCCCTGCGGTCAGGACGATCACGTCGTGCACCATAGTATCGACGAGGCCGAGGTTGAGCCATGTGTTTTGATCCCCTTGGCCACAATACCAAGGTTAAAAATGCAAAGATAGAGATGGCTCAGATTGTTCCAGCAGCCCCACCTACTAAATTTGTACCACGGCCACGTGACGCACGCTCGCGTCGATTACGTCACCAAAGCGCGATCTAGCTCGAGCTAGCTAGCTAGCTAGCCATCCTAGCTAGCCATCCTAGCCTCCCTCCAGCTAACTGACTGACCGTGCGCGTGCATGTGGAGCACTGAAGTCACTGATTGTCCAGTTACTACGTCCTATTCTCTGTGATAGAGGTGAGGCTCTCTGTTTAAGCAGTACACATGGAGGCGACAGGCGAAGAAGAATCTGGTTTTAAAGATCCGGAAGGGATGCTTGGGGGACTCACAGGTCTGCAGCACTTTCAAACCCATAGCACACTCCATGCTCACAGTAATTTGAGAGAGAGTTGGGTGGCCATACGAAGCTTTTCGACAACCGTCAGTCTGAGGTATGTGCAGTTTCTCATCAGCTTCATATCTGGCATCTCCATGGCACTTTGGTAGGCATGGGAAGAAACTGAGGGGATCATCTGTGGGGGGATACAAGTTTGGTGTTGGAGGACATCCTTGAAAAGGCGCCTGTACTAAGTGCAGATGAAGCTTTATCAAGTCTCACACATCTTGTGGTAGCTCACCGTCATCCTCAACACGACACTTTGTAAGGAAAGCTGCTAGGACTGGAATATGTTCCTGGAGCAGTGACAGCTCTCTGTAGTTGCTGAAATCATAAATATCTAGCCCCCCTTCCGCAACAGCTGCAATGGATCCAAAATTGGATTGTACGAAACAACCACTTTTGGATGACATAGAAACACATTCAGAATCATCCAGATTTGGATTGTACAAAACATCCACTTTTGGATGACTTACAAGCATGTTCAGAATCATCCAAATTAGGATGATACACAAAACATCCATTTTTGGATGACTTACAAGATCGTCCAAATTTGGATGGTACAAATCATCCAAATTTGGATGATTTCATCCACTTTTCAGTTCTATAGAGGAGAAAACAGGCATGGGGATGATATTTCACATTTGGATGATTTGTGTGGATCACAAATCATCCATTTTTGGAAGTGGGACCTACCTTGTCCAGTGCATGGGTTCAACAGCCTACTTTGATCGTGTCCAAGGGGGGCTATGCTGTTAATTTATTGTCCAAGAGGGTTACAATTGTTCGTCACAAGGGGTGAATGCTTATCGCCCATTATGCCGGGATGCTATGCTTTTGTATGAGGCTGACAACATAGTAAATGCCCAATCCCACTACAAGATCTATTGTTTTTGTATCTGGTACCTGCATGTGGATGAGAATTCCTAGTCTGTACTCACCCCTTCTCACTCTTGTGTTCAGTTCGTTTTTGCAAGCAGCAAATGCTAGAGTGAGGAGAAGGCCTGGGTACAAGACTAGAGGATTCCTACCAGTCTCATAAACTGGAGGTGAGAATATAGTCCGGGTTTTGTGATTGGTATAATGTGTACTGTTTTTGTCTCTGATATGAAAACATTCTGCAGTTTTAAAGCATGGAGGTCTGTATCGATTCAGTTGAGTCAGCACTGAATGCAGAAGTTAGTGGAGCCTCTCGTGTTGAACTGTGCAGCAATCTGGTTGAGGGTGGGACCACCCCTACTGTTGGCATGCTGAGAACTATCAAAGAGAAGAGCAAGATCCCAGTGTATGTGATGATTCGACCCAGGGGAGGAGATTTTGCCTATTCTGAAGATGAATATCAAGTCATGAAGGAAGACATGGCAGCTTTGAAAGAATGTGGTGCTGATGGTTTTGTCTTTGGTATTCTCACACCCGAAGGAGACGTAGATGAGCAAAGATGTCAGGAACTAGTAGAACTTGCCCAACCATATCCTGTCACCTTCCATAGAGCATTCGATGTAGTAAGAGAGCCCTCAAAAGCTCTTGAGACTTTGATCTCACTGGGATTCAGTCGTGTCTTGACAAGTGGCCAAGATAGTACAGCCTTGGAAGGATTGCCACTGATCAAGAAGCTTGTTGAACAAGCCAGGGGTAGGATCGTTGTTGTACCAGGAGGTGGAATCACAGAGAGGAATCTCGAGCGGATACTAAAAGGATCTGGTGCGAAGGAGTTTCACTGCTCAGCTAGAAGCTCACGGGATTCAATTATGGCTTATCGCAATTCTCGTGTTGCAATGGGCGCCAGTTTTGGTCCCCCTGAGTTCAGTATCAAAGTTGCTGATCCACAGCGGGTCCACTCCTTGGTTGCTATTGCATACAACACTTGGAACCTGCAGTCAAAATAGTAGTCTTCAGGTCTAGGACAGTGACATGCAGAAATTAGCTGTTATCAACACTGAACAATGAATGAACCACATCTCCCTGAAAAAAGGCAAGCTTAAATGTTAAGCGAAGTTGCCCACTGCATAAGACACATTTGGCCAACACCATGCATCCCTCATCAGCTGCACTGGGGTTACTGGGAGATGGGGACTGCATGCTATCTCGTGCACAAAATGCAGTGGCTGGTATATACATGGGCTCAATCATTTGTTCCAATTGACCTGGTAAACGAACCTAGCTCCTGATTACTGCATGGAGGATACATGCTCCTATGATCCTATTGCCTGTGCTGTCAACGTACTGATGCTTTTCTGGAACGTGATTGGTTGAATGTGATTTTCTGGTCTCCAAAGTATTGTATAATTATACGTGTTCAGGTTTGCCAACAATGCATTGTTAGGGGGTGGGGTTAGGGTTAGGATTAGAGAACAAAGAAACATCAAAAGGAGATCAAAGGCCCTACTATATAAGCCTTTGATGGCAATCCTGGACATCTCTAGGAGAGTACTGTAATACATCACTGGTCATTCTGAACTCCCAAAATAGTATTATACCCTCCGGTCCCAACCTATTCTGATAAGTGACTTCCTACTGTAAATCTTTTTCATATAGTTAACTTTATTAGCACACTTCACATTCTATACAGAACCTTAGAGTGGAAACTAAAACTAACTTATAGAAAATAATCCTCACTACAATTATAATATTATTACAGAAATGGTGATGAATAACGTGATTGGTAAGCCAACACACTTTTTCTTTATATGAAATAAAAACAAAAAACTTTCCGTGAAAAAAAGTGATTCTAACTCAACTTGAAAGAGTAGGCTAACAACAGTTGGTCTTCTTGGTGAGAATTGTGTTGAAAAGCACACAATTTAGTTTACTCTTCTCTGATCAAGGCCAGGAGAATCTTGCGGTAATCTCCACTTGTGTCACCCTATTGTGTTGTGTGAGAGGGAGGGGGTGGTTGGATGTTGGAGAGAGAAAAGGAGAGTAGAGGAAGAGTGGGTATTCGTTGTGTGAGAGGTAGGTTAGGATGTTGGAGAGAGAAGGGTAGAGAGATCAGTGGAGAGGGGGGTGGGAGAGAGAGGAAGAAAATGGCACAGTAGGGAGAGGAGTATTGTAGAGGAAGGAAAACAGACCCAGTGAGAACCCAGTGTATCTGCTTGTTTGTTCAAAGGTCAAAAATATTATTGATCTGTGAGGTGGTTCTCAGCAATAAGTAACTCACTGAAACTAGGACTTGTACGTAGTAGACCGAAAGGTACTGGTCCATTTTTACCCAAATCACAGTGGTATCTATCAAACATGTTTAGTGTAACCACAAATAGAAAGGTATTGGTCCCATATGCCCAAGTTCGATTGTACCCAATAAACGTTTATTGTACCCAATAAACCATGTCCATTCTGTGACTGTCCAAGTACAAGCAATTCATGTACCATTGTTCACGCCCACCCCCACAATGTCCAGTGCCAACTACCAGTACGTATCCATCCTCTTCTATCAGTGTTGCCTCATTCTCCACATAATTAAGTGACAAATGCTATGAGCAGGGTCTCAACAAGTATATACCACGCAGGACTCGAGACTATACAGTAGAACTTGTACACAGATAGCAGTAGACTACTGTTCTACTATGAACAACCAATAACCCATAACTCCCTGGGGAAAAATGCATGCCTAGACTACTACTGCACAGTACACATTTCAGCCAATACCAGGCCTCATCAGCTGTGCTGGGGTGACCAGACTGCTATGTAAGTGTACCTTGATAGCCTGTCCAAGAGTTTCGTTGTACTCCTCCCGATACTTCTCCATCACCTGTACCAGATCTATCTCAGACCGCATTACTATCACCCGGGTCAATGTATCCTCATCTGTACCAAGACCCTGGGAAAGTGAGGGGGGAAGGAGGGAGGAATGGGGAAATGGGAGAAGATGAAGGAGGAAGATGGGGAGAGGAGGAGGGAGAGAAGGCGAGGGAGGAGGGAAGATCAGGGAGAAAGGGAGGAAGAGAGGGGAGGGAGGAAAAGGGAGGAAAGGAAGGGAGAGAGGGGAAGGGGGAGGGAAAGGAGGAGAGGGAAAGAGAGAGTCAAAATATGATCCATAAGAATTCACGAGCACTGGTGATGATACACACACCAACCTACCTTCATTGATTCACGTAGTTTTTCAGCATAGTATCCAATCTGGTCTCGAATGCATTTCACTTTGGAGCAGAACATAGGAGCAAGGATAAACAAGATTAGTGATGTCACATGGACACTGTGGATGTAGGGAGGTGTAGCGTTAAAAAACCCACCACTTTGACAGAACTAAATTATGACATCCTCCTCCCTCCCTCCCTCTTTCCTTCCCTCCCTCTCTTACTCATGTTCCCTTTCCTCCCCCCTCACCAATTGTGCACAGGCTCTTTTTGAGGTCACCAGACATCTCTCGCGATATGGATTCTACAATGTCGTACTTGCAGATCTAAATAGAGAAAGAGGGAGGGAGAGGAGGAAGGGACGGAGAAAGGCAGTTATTTTACCAGTCATTCTCTTGCAATGCAGACTTCTAACTACCTCTTTGTACTCCTTGAACACTGCTCTCAGATGGCTGAAACTTCTCTTAGCAAGAATGTCATTGAAACTGGAGGTAGAAACATCCCCATGACGATGATGCCAATAGTTCAACATAAGTTTGCTTACACTGACTCCTCTGTACCCCACCTACCCTCCCCAGCATCGTACAAGTCCTGGAGACAAGGGTGAGAGAGGAACAGGGAGAGAAAGAAAGGGAGGAAGGGATGGTGGGATGGAAAGGAAGGGGAAGAGGAGGGGAAAGGGAGGCGGGAGGAGGAGAAGTGATGTCAAACAAAGTAAAGATCTTGGCCATTTCCCAATGGTTGGAAGAAAAGAGCAGAATGCATGAGGATATACCGTAGATCAGGAAATTTTCATGTAGCTTTTTTTTCGCATAAGAAATGTTCGCGCGTTTAATTTTCGCCGCATGGCCAAGTGGCGAAAATTAAACTTTAAATTTTTAATTTTCACGCGTTTAATTTTCGCTCCCTAAGCAACTGGCATTAAAATTTCCCGATCTACGGTAAGTACATTTCTTAATTGTATGCAAGATGGGTGTAGGGGAATGTCAACACCTTCAAGTGCTGTGGTGTCAATAAGGCTTGTAGATGGTCAAATTGAAAAATTCTTTGGTTTTGTGCACCATGTAACAATACAACTACAGTGAAACTGCTCTTAAATCTATAGTTGTTTAAATTGGACAGATCTGGATTAAACTTTCATTACGTGTAATTACTTAACAGCTCTACAAAATGTGGATCCCTCCATATTTCGTACAACAAACACTAAAATCTGTCCCAATACTGAACAACCTCCATCAGGTGGACACTTGTCTAACTCTTCCACAAGATCATTCTACCCTCGCTCCCAGGCCTCCCCCGTTTTTTTTATTTTCCTTTAGTTTGCGTTCAGTATAATACACGGAAGCGGAAGAGCAGCGAAAAATGGGGAAGGCCTGGGAACACCTATCACATGAATGATGTCTGGTAGATGCGAGGTGGATGTAGGGGGGGCAGTGCCCATCTACAAACTCGTGTGCAATAAACGATAGAGTGAGTTTCTTACTGGTGAAGTCAAGCACTGTCCATCTCGTGAATGTCTGGGGTCCTGGTTATCGTTGCAGTGCTCGATGATGAAGTCTAGTACGTTATTTGAATGTGGACCCCTCCCCCCCTTGCGTCTACCAGACGTCATTCACATGATAGGTGTTCCCAGGCCGCCTTCCCCGTTTTTTTGCTGCTCTTCCGCTTCTGTGTTATACCGAACACAAACTGAAGGAAAAAAATGGGGGAGGACTACCGCTGCTAGATTCAGCAAATGAGTTTGGTAACATTGTTAATTTTAAAAATAGCCTCTGGTTAGCCTAGTGTAAACACTACACAGCAAGAGAAAGCTTTGTTAATGTGGCTTTGCATGCCACACATAACGGAAATTTACTGGAAGCCACCCAAATACAGATACTCCCTATAGCAAACACGCAGCAGTTATCCCTATGGTGTCTGCCTAGAGAGGTTCCACTGTATAGGCCACATACCTGTGCATCTGTCTTTGCACGTTCTCCGTCCACTGGTCCCTCCGGGTCACGGTCAGCCTGAAGTAAAAGACACACATGTGCACTCACTCCTACCTGCTTTGTTCCCACACACACACACACACACACACACACACACAACTCACAGCAAGCACAGCAAGCAGGACTTTCCTAAAATACCCTGAGGTTTCCGATGTGACATCCTTCTCCAGGTCTCTGTCATGGACTGCAGGGGGTGGGGGTACAGTAGATCCTAGCTAACCCAAACTGTGCTAGTCTGTATAAATACATGTTGGGGGCAGTGTAGTCTCATTCCCAAGCAATGTTTTGACATTCATATGTAGCCTGGGAATGTGGTTGCTTTAAAGAACCTGTGGTTTTGGTTAAACTGCTTGTGGAATTTCAGATATGATACCTTTAGTTGGGTGAAAAAAGGTGAAATTGTTTTTTTTAGTACGAAATTAGTGGTACCATAAGGTTCAAAGGCACTGTCTTTCTGGAATGTTAATAGTTCACTGACGCGTTGACTCCTGCATGCTCAAGCATCTGTAAAATTTAATCTGTTTGCTAGCAGAGGAGTAAACAGGCAATACGGAATTGAGCAAGCGTCCATCCCTGAGCAAGCCCCCCATCTCTGAGCAAGCCCCCATCTTTGAGCAAGCGTCCATCTCTGAGTAAGCCCCCATCCCTGAGCAATCTCTGAGCAAGCCCCCATCTTTGAGCAAGCCCCCATCTCTGAGCAAGCCCCCATCCCTGAGCAAGCCCCCATCCCTGAGCAAGCCCCCATCTTTGAGCAAGTCCCCATCTTTGAACAAGCCCCCATCTCTGAGCAAGCCCCCATCTTTGAACAAGCCCCCATCTCTGAGCAAGCCCCCATCTTTGAGCAAGCCCCCATCTCTGAGCAAGCATATATACTGCTACCCCACATGTGTGTGTGTGTGTGTGCTCACCATCCTGGTATCGTTGTTTGAGTGCCACGATTTCCTCACTAGTTTTGGTGCAGATGATCTCAGTGAGAACAGCTTCATCTGTTCCAAGACCCTATGTGTGTGTGTGTGTGTGTGTGTGTGTGATATGGTGCACCTGATCCAGTATACATCAACTTGACAAGTTTGTGTTACTACATTATAAACTCCACTTCACCCTTGTTTCTGTGGTAACAGGTGGGTATTATTTTCCATATGCTGACAGGAAGTTGTAGTAGATTCTGTAGCTTCTGTTCCATATACCCCAGAAGTTGTAAAATAAATAATAGTTAGACACTGAGACCAAGGGATCTACGCGATTTAGAAACCCGAGGGCCCCCGGGCTGTAGCGTCCCGAGCGCAGCGAGGGCGCTACTAGGGGGCCTGAGGGTTTATAAATCGCATAGATCCCGTTGGTCTCAGTGTCTCACTTTTTTAGATCAGGGCTAGCACTGTTGTAAACTCCAGCATATTTTCGAAGCAAATACCGCCATCACAAGCGACGGAAAGCTGTGGACACGAAGAGCCGTAGGGCTAGCTACCCTGCAGAGCGAACCGAGCGAACGGAACACACCTCGACAACCGAACTATAACTCACCTGTGTTCTGAAAGTACAGGTGCAGGTTACGATATACGTCGGTGAAGAAAGGTCATGCTGAGAACAACGAACGGCTGTTCAAAGCGTTGTCTTCACTCGAAGAACACAGCCAGTTTCAAAGACAGTGCTGCTCACGGAGGTGGTGTACGGATAATAACCGGACTTCCGCATACGCTCGAATGGAAAAACAAATTTTTTTGATTTACTGAAAACAAAAATTCGCTTATTTACACAAAATATACTTGTATTTACACACATCAAAACATTTGTTTATACATAATCCATGTACATACTACTGACAATGTAAGGCCAAAACAATGGCCTCATGCTCTGAGCAATAAATTACAGGTGTTCTATGAGAATTTACAAGTATTCTATGGGATTTAGAACACCTGCTGTTGACCAATCATATTGAAGCATTTACTACAACCATGATCTAAATAATAGTTAGACACTGAGACCAAGGGATCTACGCGATTTAGAAACCCGAGGGCCCCCGGGCTGTAGCGTCCCGAGCAAAGCGAGGGCGCTACTAGGGGGCCCGAGGGTTTATAAATCGCGTAGATCCCGTTGGTCTCAGTGTCTCACTTTTTTAGATCATGGCTAGCACTGTTGTAAACTCCAGCATATTTTCGAAGCAAATACCGCCATCACAAGCGACGGAAAGCTGTGGACACGAAGAGCCGTCGGGCTAGCTACCCTGCAGAGCGAACTGAGCGAACGGAACACACCTCGACAACCGAACTATAACTCACCTGTGTTCTGAAAGTACGGGTGCAGGTTACGATATACCTTGGTGAAGAAAGGTCACGCTGAGAACAACGAACGGCTGTTCAAAGTGTTGTCTTCACTCGAAGAACACAGCCAGTTTCAAAGACAGCGCTGCTCACGGAGGTGGTGTACGGATAATATTATAAACTCGAATGGAAAAACAATTTTTTTGATTTACAGAAAACAAAAATTCGCTTATTTACACAAAATATACTTGTATTTACACACATCAAAATATTTGTTTATACATAATCCATGTACATACTACTGACAATGTAAGGCCAAAACAATGGCCTCATGCTCTGAGCAATAAAATTACAGGTGTTCTATGAGAATTTACAAGTATTCTATGGGATTTAGAACACCTGCTGTTGACCAATCATATTCAAGCATTTACTACAACCATGATCTAATGTTTCCTATAAGCTACCTTGTTTACAGTGTAAACTACTTTACATGTTTACTAATAACATACCTTGTTTACAGTGAAAACTACCATGTGTGTTTACTAATAACAACAAGGACCAATCGGAGTGGAGAATATAACAGATAAACCACAGTAGACAGGGATTTATGGCCATAAACAACCCTTGCCCTCGGGCTGTGCCCTTGGGCTCAGGTGGTTTATGGACCATAAATCCCTGTCTACTGTGGTTTATCTATTACATACTGATAGTTTACCGAGTCAGTATATCCCAGTAAACTAGTAGTTCACCCAGCTCACCTTCATGGCCTTGCGCAGTTCGTGTACTTCATAATCTGAGGAGGGTATCATGAGAGCTACGATGGCGTTCTCAAAGTCTCCGCTCAGCTCACTCTTCAGCTCCTTGATGAGGTCCTGTCATGAGTGAGGAAGTGGGGAGGGGGGGAGGAGAGGGGAGGAAATGTGGGAGGCAGGCCATGTGTGTGATGTAACAGCATGGATGAAGTCCCGGTCATCTTGTCAAGCAGACAGACAGGCAAACAAAAAGACGGATGAACAGAGAGAAAGGCAGACAGGAGACAGACATATGAGCAGACGAACAGACAGAGAGACAGAAAGCCTGGGAAGATGCTAGTTGTGTGCTGACCTTGTCATACGTGCTCTGGAAGACAACACTAATCTCCTGTCGTTGGGCATTGGAGCGATAGGCAAGCACATCAATAATGGCCTGTTCATCTGTGCCTGGGGGGAGAGGAGGAGGAGGGGAAAAGGAAGGAGGGAAGGAGGGAGAGATTAAGGGAAGAAAGGAAAACTTAAAAATAGCTTAGCCTTCTTGGTCTCCTGATGTCCACTTTTTGACAATACGTAAAATGGAAGGAAAATGCCTTATTATGTAGACAGAGGGGTGGAATGATCTGAGGGCTTTTCTTGTAGTGGGTTGGCTGGAGTCCTGCATGCTTGCAAACTGGGAAAAGTACTTACTGTTTGTTAAGGACAAAGAATGCATGTGCAAAATGCAGCCCACCTTCATTTTTTACATACTATAAGTGACCCAATGAAAAGGCCAGAAAACGAGGCTAGCAATAGCTAATCTAATGATTGTGTAGTTTTTAACAGTGGTAGGAATGGACTGGTTACTTTAATGTAATCAAAACATTGGCAATTGATGACATTTTAAGCAGAAATTCATTAGAAGTAAACTATGTAACCATGAGGATTAATTAGCAGAGAGCCATGCTGGAAATGCTATCACAAGTTGAAGTTGTTAGTGTCATAAACATCAGTGCTGGTTTACATATAGATGGTACACAGCATGTACACATACCACCTACCTCCTGTATGCCTACCACCTACCTAGACCCTTCATGGATGTTCTCAGGGTTTGTGCGTCAATCTCAGCATCAAAGGCAGGGTGGGGTTCTACGGTACCCTCCTTGTGTGTGTGTGTGTGTGTGTGTGTGCGCGTGCGTGTGTGTGTGTGTGTGTGTGTGTGTGTGTGTGTGTGTGCGTGTGTGTGCGTGTGTGTGTGTGTGTGTGTGTGTGTGTGTGTGTGTGTGTGTGTGTGTGTGTGTGTGTGTGTGTGTGCGTGCGTGTGTGTGTGTGTGTGTGTGTGTGTGTGTCGTTTAGAAAAAAGCTGAGTCACTTCAAGAATATGTACTACCATATAGTCAGTTTTTCTGGCTAACAAAATTTTTCAGCTGCACACTAGGCAGATGAGTATAAAGCTCAAGACATTATTTTATTTTATGAGACAAAATAGATGAAAATGAAAAGCCGACAGTCACCAGGAAGCAGGGCATGGCTTTTTACTTCCTCTGTTTTTGTTTCATCAAAATAAAATGTCTTCATGTCCAGTTGAGTGAGTGCAATGCTGTTGGCAGAGAAAGGAAATCCATAGGAAGTTTGCACCAAACAAATACCATCGACTCTTGCTTGTATGCTAGTTTAAGAACAGCGTGAAAGGTGAAACGACACGAGACAACATGGAGATTATGATGTGGTTATAGAAGACAGGACAGTGGTTTTATAGCAGTCACATGTCCCCACACAGTGTGCCCTTGCTTGTGAACTTGCTCACACCTTTCATCTCTCAAATTGAGTCCTTGAATGGGTTATGTGGAGGGTTATGTGGATTGGTGACCTCATGTTCAGAGGGTTGTGTGTGGTTGGTGACCTCATGCTGTCAACAGGGACTTTGCAGCCCATAGGACATCTGCAACACTTCTGCCAAGCAGCTGCAAACCAATGTCTACAGCACTACAGCAGCCAGGTGGTATGAAGGGCAGCTGCCATCCGTTGTTGTGTAAACAATACCCCCTAGACTCCCCCCTAGACTCCAGCTCAGGCTACAAAGTAGCCTTCAGGCTATATCCCATGCAGACTTCAAGATGTGTGCATGCCATCTCTCTTTGCTTATAAACGTGCTAGCCTAAGCATTAGTAGGCTGTATCTGGGACATTGTCCAAGTGGCAGTATCACTAGTTTGTGGTGTGTGTGAAACAAGCCCATTCTGAGCAATAAAGTATGACTTCTGGTGGTTCTTGGTGTCTTGTTCTTGGGATACAGCTAAAAGTAAAGCACCGTAGCACTACTCTAAGTCTAAAATTTGGCTCAGATATCTTGGGGAAGAATTTCAAAGACTTGTTTAATATACACATTGGTCAAAATGTTAAACAAGTTTTTGAAACTTTGCCCAAGAGATATTTGCAGCAAGTTCAGACTACAACTATGAATAAACAGTAGTCCAGAACCAAGCAAGCCAGCTGTTGTAGGACTCCCTCCACCCTCCTCTAAAAATTTGGGTCAATTTTCATTGCCTGCATGCAACATCAGAGGCACTGTATCTAGGCTACACTAGACGTCAGAGGCACTATCTAGGCTACACTAGACGTCAGAGGCACTATCTAGGCTACACTAGATGTCAGAGGCATGGTATCACAGATACTCTGACGTAAAGCTTAGTATGGAAAATCAGGCATGAAGTGTTCCTTTGATCTACCCACACACCACACTAAAAGCGTGGAAAAGAAGTCCAAGTTCCAAGTTTGGTTAATTGGCACTAGTAAGGGAGGTGGGAGGTACACAGCGTTTGCCAAGGACAGCAGCACAGAGGAGTGGAGTTGTCACGCTGGTAGTCAAGTGTAACCACTCATTCCAAGCATGCATAAATAAGTGAATTAGTGGCCAGAGTCTGCCAGTTGTGTTTTGAGCAACTGCAGATGCCATGTCTGTATAAAGAGCAGCATATTTGTACACCTGTAGCCTCAGGAATAACAGACCTTTAAAACTCCACAAAGGGAAGAACATCAGACAAGATCTACCCACTGCCAAATACCAATGATGCTCTCCAAATCAAAACTAATGTCCATTCATAAACCAAATGGGGCAATCTGCCAACAAAGACATCGAGTATATGGAATGAATGGTGCCCATATTCATCGGAAACTCACATGACTACCAGGCTGTAGCAACTGTCCCACTGCTAATACCCTACTAGTCAAAGTTCAAAAGCAAGATGCCACTAAGGGAGCCGCCTAAAAGGACAATGTCTCACTACACCAGTTCTGCATACCAGTGTCACCACTAATAAAAATCATAGCCATCAATGGTTAGTGCTATAATTACTGCGAAACACGAGAGATTATTCTTACAACTGCAGCTACAGAAGTTATACAACTTCAGGGTGGAGAAGAAATGAGCAGCGAGATACAGAAAATTCTTGAAGCTATCGCTCAAGGGAGTGAGACACAAGGATGAGAGAACAAAGCATTCTTGAGGTGAATGCTCAAGGGTGGAGGAGAGATGAGCAGTGGAGTTGGATAAGAGAAAGGGAACACAAGGAACATAACAATCACACCACCTCTTACCGTCTCAAGCTGCGGCTCAAGCTGCGGCTCTGGTACTGTCTCAGGTTCTGCCACAGTCTCAAGCTGTGGCTCAAGTTGTGGCTCCAGCTGGGGTTCAGGCTGGGGTTCAGGCTGGGGTTCAGGTGGGGGTTCTTGCTGGGGTTCAGGCTGGGGCTCGGGTGGGGGTTCCTGCTGGGGTTCAGGGTGGGGCTCGGGTGGGGGTTCCTGCTGAGGTTCAGGCTGGGGCTCGGGTGGGGGTTCCTGCTGAGGTTCAGGCTCAGGTTCGGGTGGGGGTTCTTGCTGGGGTTCAGGCTGAGGCTCGGGTGGGGGTTCAGGCTGGGGCTCAGGTGGGGGTTCCTGCTGGGGTTCAGGCTGGGGCTCAGGTGGGGGTTCCTGCTGAGGTTCAGGGTGGGGCTCAGGTGGGGGTTCTTGCTGGGGCTCGGGTGGGGGTTCCTGCTGAGGTTCAGGCTGGGGCTCGGGTGGGGGTTCCTGCTGAGGTTCAGGCTGGGGTTCGGGTGGGGGTTCTTGCTGAGGTTCAGGCTGAGGCTCGGGTGGGGGTTCCTGCTGAGGTTCAGGCTGGGGCTCGGGCTGGGGCTCGGGTGGGGGTTCAGGCTTGGACTCTTCAGTCGAACCTGTGGCAACTACTACCGTCACATCCACTGTTCCCTGTGTCGCCTCTGGTTCCGTTTTCTGGTCGCCATTTTCCTTCAGAGGCTCCGAATTTTGCGCGTCTGTTTGGCGCTCTGGCTCAACTTCCTTCTTGGATTTTTTCTCCTTGGACTTCTTCTTTGGTTTACCTTCCTGCGCACCCGGCGAGTATGATCCATGGGAATCCAGACAACTGCAAGCGTTCCCCATTGTCTCTTACTAAATATAAGGACGTCTGATGCTCCACGCCTAGCCCAGCCTAGTACAATTTTCTTGGCATGCACACAACCACTCGAATAGCAGTCCCAGCCTCCTGCGCTGCATGTGCTTTGCTTTTATAATGAACCGCTACACAAACCGCAAACACAGTCCAGTTCTGGTTCCAAAGTTATGTGGTTCCAATCCATTTTGCAGCCCCTCCCCCACCCTCAAAACAAAGGTGTGGGTTCCTTAGCATACACACGTGTAGCATCGAGGACTGCCTTTTATTTCATGCAGGCCAGTTCCTTAGTCTTTTTGTCAGGCTCTCCCTGTACAATAATATATAATATGCTCCACAGTGATTAACTTAATCATCATAGCAAGACTCTTTTAGTTATAAGAGAATGAAGGGTGTGGATGACAAGACATGCTGGGTGGTGGTGGCCTGCATGGGGGTGAGGTTAGTATAGTTCCAGCACACGTCATTTCTTCCCAGCTATAGCAGGAAATCGAACCTTCATTAATTTTTATCCCATGCAGTATTTCATGCATGCAGTATGCAGGTGCATGGCCTGTGTATACGAAACAGGCAAGTCATTGCCATAGAAACTGAAGAACAGGATTATACATAAATATAAATCCCCATAATAGGAAGCAGTGCAATATATTACATGATATGTTGAGTGTTGTATGAATCATGTACCAGATGAATAATTATTATAGCTACTGAGATATTTGTCACAGCAGTTCATCATCAAAGTCTTCGATCTCATGGCCACTGTCATCAGCTCCCATGTGGACATCCTGAGAGCAGCTCTGCGAATTACTATGCTGGGAGGAAGAAAGATGGTGACTGCCATCCTGCACTATCGGACTTGTTTTCAAGGAGTAGCTGTGTCCCACTGACGCATGTCCCCGCTCTGTAGCAGAACTTTCTCTGATGCTTGGTTCAGGAGCGTTTTCTACATCCAAATGACCATCAACATCTTTTTCTCCGAGAGACTCTGGTCGTAATCTGAACAAAAAATGATAACATAAAACCAACCAGCAATTGTGTGTAATCCATATTTCTTCATAGCATCAACCAAGAGCGCGTAAGAACGGGCGGCTAGAGTAAGAGCGTGTAACTACATAAAATTCGAAACTGGGCGGAATTTACTGCGAGTACTAAAAATAGTAACAAGTACTGCGCAGCTGTGCGTACGCTCGTAGACATAAGCCATTGTTGCTAAGCATGTGACCGGGTGTTCTATTTATAGTACGGTTCAATAATTTTGCCCAGACTACGGGCTTCTATTGGAGTTACACGCTCTTACTCTAGCTGCCCGTTCTTATGCACTCTTGCATCAACTATAGCCTGGTATCCACTGAGTGAGTTTCGCTCCAAACAAGCGAGGGTGCCATTGTGTGAATTGATCTCACATTTCACTATGGGCCTCTATGGCAGCCCGTATGATTATGTCATTATGTGGCACTAATTGCTATCCAACGCAGATCACTAATTACTAGTTTCCAACTTCCTCGGTATAAAACACAGTTATATTCATGCACCTTATGACATAGATTGATTATCTCCTAGCCAAATGCGTACGAAAGTTTCAACTTGTTTGTGTAAGCACACTGCAGAAGTCATCCATTTGGTTGTACTACTGACCTGTGATATCCTGACCCAAAATGGGTTACAGACTGTAGCAATGACACTTGCCCTACAAAAGAAATATCACATAATGTCTGATCTAAAACGTAGTGAAATTGTTTGCCTCACAAACCTGGGTTTCTCAGTGGTACAGTGCTGAGTGCTAAGTAAGGCAGCAGTTCTGTCTGGAGTTCAATGGGAGTCCATAAGTGGGCTATATACAGAAAACAGAGATACTGCATCATCAACTTGACTACAAGACTTTAGTGTTGTTTTAGTTAACTAAAACTAAAACTAAAATATATTTTAGTAACAGGTTAGCATTTTTAGTAATTGAACTAAAACTAAAACTAAAACTTCTTTCTGAGATGCAAAATAACTAAAACTAAAACTAAAACTTCTTTTCTGAGATGCAAAATAACTAAAACTAAAACTAAATATTGTTCCAAGACATGAAAGTGGATATTATTCTGGGAATGCACAACAGTATTTAATATATGCAGAAAACCTGTTTTAGATGCAAGATATTCTTGTTTTCCTACAAATAACTATAATCAAAACTAAAACTAAGTCTAAAGTGCCCAACTAAAACTAAAACTAAAACTTCTTTCTGAGATGCAAAATAACTAAAACTAAAACTAAAACTTCTTTCTGAGATGCAAAATAACTAAAACTAAAACTAAAACTTCTTTCTGAGATGCAAAATAACTATAACTAAAACTAAAACTAGTCTCATGGATGAAAAAAACTAAAACTAAAACTAAAATAGAAAACCAGTAACTAAAACAACACTTGTAGTACAAGTGCAGCTAGACAAGGGCTGCTCCCTGTCTTACCATGAGGGGAGGCTCCAAGATGAAGAAACAGTCCTCGTGCTGCTTGACAATTTTCACGATACTATACATAAGGAATATTATGTAAGTCTGAGGGATCTACACAATTTAGAAACCTGAAGGCTCAAGGCTGGGTATTATAGCAGACATGAATGCAAAGAGAAAATCTGAGCTCCAATATAGACTTAAAGAGCTTAAATGGGGCATGATTATTGTTATGGTGTTCAAAGCTCATGAAGTCATTCTATCTATTTATCATACGTCTAACTGACGCGAATGGACAGGAGTCAATGGGGAAGCCTTGCAGCTGCATGCAGTTTATAAAAACCTGTATTTCTTCATTACAAGTCACACAAGAAACCGTATCAGTACTACCAGTCACATAACAACCTGTACTTATATCAGTACTGCAAGTCACATAACAACCTGTACTTATATCAGTACTACCAGTCACATAACAACCTGTACTTATATCAGTACTGCAAGTCACATAACAACCTGTACTTATATCAGTACTGCAAGTCACATAACAACCTGTACTTATATCAGTACTGCAAGTCACATAACAACCTGTACTTATATCAGTACTGCAAGTCACATAACAACCTGTACTTATATCAGTACTGCAAGTCACATAACCACTTATATCAGTACTGCAAGTCACATAACAACCTGTACTTATATCAGTACTGCAAGTCACATAACAACCTGTACTTATATCAGTACTACCAGTCACATAACAACCTGTACTTATATCAGTACTGCAAGTCACATAACAACCTGTACTTATATCAGTACTGCAAATCACATAACAACCTGTACTTATATCAGTACTGCAAGTCACATAACAACCTGTACTTATATCAGTACTGCAAGTCACATAACAACCTGTACTTATATCAGTACTGCAAGTCACATAACAACCTGTACTTATATCAGTACTGCAAGTCACATAACAACCTGTACTTATATCAGTACTGCAAGTCACATAACAACCTGTACTTATATCAGTACTGCAAGTCACATAACAACCTATACTTATATCAGTACTGCAAGTCACATAACAACCTGTACTTATATCAGTACTGCAAGTCACATAACAACCTGTACTTATATCAGTACTGCAAGTCACACACGCTATGTCAGAATGCGCAATGGTTCATATGGTAAAATCATTATATCCATAATACAAAGCTACACTGGAAAAAATATCACTTGTTTGTTGCCATTGGCATTGTTACTCGTAACTGCTGAACACTCGTAACAATACAGACGGCAACAAACTCAGATATTTTCCGGTATAGTTTTGCACTATGGTGATACTTATATAATCTCAGTTAGCATCAGTGACTTGTTATGCTGATAGCAGAAACTTACTGTCATCATGAAAGTTCATCTCACCTGTTTGTTGACAGCTGTCCACTGAGGTTTGTGCAGAGGTCTCCACTTCCCTCCAGAGGAGGAGTGATGGAGAGGGTTGTTGGAGTGCATCAGGCCCCTGCAGGCTACACTGGTACTGTAGCCCAAGAGGGAGGCTCGTGCATCCTGTAGAGTGGAATGCCAAGCCAGTACATACACAACTGTGTGCTGAAGTTGCTAAGAGTGTTACGGGACCAAATCACTATATAAATATTCACATCCATATTTCACTTATCTGAGTTGTATGCCAGTAGTGTATAACGTTCAACTTGAGGAATACTTCCCAATACTTTCAAAATGTAGTTGAAAAGCTCCTTTTAGTTAAAATCAGTGTTTCATTTAGAAAGTTTTTCAATGGGGGACATAAGCAGAATATACCAAGTAATGGAGGGCAAGGAAGTAAGATGGTGCTTTGTAGAAACACCAATATCTAGGGAGGTAATCCAGTTGTGTTTATGGTGGACTTGGATAGTAACCAACTGATACATCACCACCAGTCCAATGAATGTTACATAGCTACGTATAACCAGGCTGAAAGGTCACCAAGACAGCTGTGTACCTTTATTTGACACAAAGCTTGTGAGGCACGGGGCATGCCAGCATACCAATTGCTCATATTATCCTTTAACTTCCAACTAGGTCTCAGATAGCTTGGATGCCTTTTCTTTGTGAATGCGACTATATATATGGGACATTACAGCAAGTTTTTTTCCAATTTTTCTTGCAATTTCTGGTTGCGCAAGTATCAACTGTATGAACCAATCAAATTGAATTCTGCTCTTGGACTGGCTCATATACAGTCAATGCTCTTGCAAATGGAAGTTGCAAAAACTTGGAAAACTGCCATATCAAGTTATCTCCAACTCCAATCTGTACTACAAGTGTCCAAATAACCAGCAGATATAAGCCCTCTCCTACGTGCTTCCAGCATGCAGCAAGGCAGTAACAATCAGAGACAGACGTCTGACTCACCGAGGAGTCTGTCCACATCCTACCAAGAACATCGGCATCACTAAGATAAGCAGCACCAGTAGTCTGAAGAGAAGAAGTAATACCATATCCACACAAGAACACTGGCTCCACTAAATACATTGTTTTGCTGTCTGTGTATTAATAAGCACGCTGTATATTATTATGTTTTATGTCCCAGCAGAAATTCAGAGGTTTCTTCATTTCTTCTCCTCTGGTAACAACATTTAAGTAAGTTTGTGGACTGATTGGAGATGCAGTGGCTGGTGAGGTGGAATCTACTTCATTATGAAAAAGTCAAAGAAAGTTATTAGGAGCCTTCTTCAAGTCTACCTGGCATGTGAAACCTACTGAATATCGAAGAGGCCATGCAGTGAGCCCCTACCTTGGAAGCTACGACATCTACCCACACCCAAGAAACCTCAGATAACTTTTACAAACTCAGCTAGCTAAAGGATACATCATTACAGGTCATTCAGCACTGAACTAGGCCACATGGCAGGTTCTGTAAGCATTTTGGGACAAGCTATGCTCAGGATTTGTCCTCTGATCTTCCAGATGGGTTACAAGAAGTACAGTGAAAAGGTGTTTCTATTGCAGAGTTGTTCATTAGAGAAAAAAAGGACATTGAGAGCCTGAGCGTGAGAATTGAACTGCATCTATGAACATATACAATCTAT
The DNA here is from genome assembly GCA_949130485.1 of Agelas oroides. Lineage (NCBI taxonomy): Eukaryota > Metazoa > Porifera > Demospongiae > Agelasida > Agelasidae > Agelas > Agelas oroides. The sequence goes on along the minus strand of OX422194.1, from coordinate 1,634,411 downwards.
CCTCTGCTCCAATGCCAGAGCTCCAGTGGCTCAGTTGGTAAGAGCATCTGACCGGAATTCAGAGGACCCAGGTTCGAATTCTGGCTGGCCTGGATCTCATGTCCCTTTTCTTTAAGGACTAGAGTGACACATAGAGACATACAATGTCATCGATATCCTCATAGAAATCGATGTAATTCTGGTGGAGGTAGAGGGTGAACATCTCTGGAGACATGTGAGTGTGTTCCACCACCGACTGTAAGAGGGAGGATGCATGAAGGAGGGCAGAGTGAGACTCACCAGAGGAATTGACTCCTCTAGTTTTTTAATACGAGATACACAAGACAACAAATTGCATTCTTCTAACAACAACTACAGATTTCTGGCTCTGTAAGAGGGAGGATGAGGGAGGCCCAGTAGTGAGACTTGTCAGGAATGAAACTTCACCAGGGGTACAAGGACAAAGAAGGCCTGGGAAAAATTGCAAACTAGCTAAACTATTCCTTAATATGGGGTTGTGATCGTGTATCTTATCCACAGTACTTTCATGGAATCAGTAGCATTTTTCCATGGGCATGCAAGAGACTCACTTCACAGTTGACCAACAGAGGGGGCCTCTCGTGTTCCTTCAGGTGAGGAGGAAGGACAGTGGAGGAGGAACTACTGCCAGTCATCTTCCCATCACTTTCAGCCTGTGTGTCTCCTGTAGTAAGAAAAAATCATGGACAGTATACAATTATCTCCTCAATCCCACTTTCATTGCTGGCAGAAAAGCACGATAGTATTGATGTCTCTACATAGCTCTTCACTGTAGAGGAGAGCTTGGGAAGGGCTAATGCTCTTATACTCGATTCTGATTGGAGGAGAGGAGCAAACGAAAACAAGGTTTTGTCAAAGTGTCTGATTCCAATTCCTGTGTTCATTCTGAGATTTCATTACTGGACTGAGACTTTGCATGTCTGACAATGGTGCTAACTAACTTTTGCAGTAGAGTATCTTTCCCAGGGCCCTAAACAGAAACAAGGAGCTGTCTCTCCCACCAATACCACAGAGGTCCACCTCAGAAGATGGTTGTTTCTTCAGCTTGGTCCCTCCACTGTGTGCCGATGAAATACCCCTTTCTCTCTTCCTTCCTTGGTGGTAGTTCTCCTCGGCAGTGGAGAGCAAGTCAGCTGGATCTGTGTATAAGTACAACATTCTGACTGCCAAGAAGCAAGTAACACAGCAGAAGGTTAATATGGCAACCAGCAAACTTTGGAGGTGAGGTATTGTCTAGGGTAGCCTTGCTAGCCTTGTTCCCAGTCCTCATTTTACAGCTATCATTGTTTGCAGTATGAATAGCTTACTCATACTGCAAGACACAATAACTGTGGTGGAGGACTGGGAATGAGGCTATACACCTGCTAAAAGTTGGAGAACTAAGTCTCACATATATTTCCAGAACTATATCAAATTCCTGCCTGACCTAATACATAAATCCTACTCTTTTGTTTTTAGAAACAAAACAGGTTGAAGAAGTATACATTTTCCCACCCATTTTTTCATCACTTGTTGAACAAAGCTATGCTAAGGGTATGAATGTCTTATGTGAACGATCAATGCCGAAGCTAACCTTTCAAGCATGCAAACTGCAGGGCATTGATGGCACTTCTTATATCACCGGCTGAGCTCTCTGCTAGATTCTCAATGACTTCTTTTGGGGGTATGTGAAATTTTGCCTTTCTCTGCCCCCTGAGAATTTTCTTGGAGGTCCCAGTCTTCTGGCACTCAGAGGAGGCAACTTTCTGTAATGTTTTCACCATGCTGGTGTGGGCTATGGGATTGAAACTGCAAGAGAGAGAGACAGAAAGTGATCTGCCACATCAATTCATGTAGGTTAGAACTTCACTTGGTAATATTTCTTCCCTTAGTATATTCTGTTTGGTTTAGCCCATCAGACTACATCCAATGCAGCGGGTCTACCACTCTGACCTACCTGACGGTGTGAATGTCCATTGTGGAGAGGACAGTCTTAGAGAAGAGAGAGGAGGAGCTGGACTCTCCTCTGTGGCTCTCTGAGACGATGAACACCAGTGGGTAGTGGAGGGTGGGGCTCACTGAACTAGGGACAGCAGAGGAAAGGCGGTTGCTCTATCTGCTACATCATTCCACGACCATGTGAGTAACAATACTGATCACCACAGTTGTTAATGTACTTTCAATGTTAATGCTGACGACCTGAGTATCATAGATGTGAACAATGATATTGCTGACTCTATGAGACTTACTGCATCACTTCATGGAACTTGCTTGGGTCTCGAATGAAGGCATTGGGAAACTCCTGTGCACATTAACACGATGGGTTGAAGATTTAAGAAATGCAATGTAAGCTGCATTGAGTTTTATTGATTGGTCAATGTTATAGTTTTCTAGATATTAAATTGAACTGTCAGTAGCTACTATATGATAACATGTCTAGCATCGCTTCGAGCTTACCTCTACCAGTACAACTTTCTTCTCTCTCCCCTCCTCCCCTGCCCCGCCCACCTGCAGGCTCGGATAGCGGTTGGCACGCACCAGAAAATGCCGGAACTGCTTTGCCTGAGACTCAGTGTAGAGGACGAGATCTCCAGGTCTGGGCTCTGGTAACAAAACATGGAGATATAACTGTCCAGTGTGTCCATTCTCTAAATGGTTGATATAACTGTCCAGTGTGTCCATTCTCTAAATGGTTGATATAACTGTCCAGTGTGTCCATTCTCTAAATGGTTGATATAACTGTCCAGTGTGTCCATCCTCTAGATGGTTGATATAACTGTCCAGTGTGTCCATCCTCTAAATGGTTGATATAACTGTCCAGTGTGTCCATTCTCTAAATGGTTGATATAACTGTCCACTGTGTCCCTTCTCTAGATGTGATATCTCTGGCCATACTCACTTTTTGAAAACAAAACAACACACAACAACAGCAACAACAAATAACAACTATGACAACCAAAAAAAAACTGGAGCTGAGAATGGGCTAGATCATAGATAGCAAACACTGGCCTGAACAACAAAAACAAACAAACAAACAAACAAACAAACAAACAAACAAAGCTTACATGTACTGGATTGAGATTCTATCAATAGCTACCTCACACTGCACTTGCTAGTCCTAGGAAATTTGTTGTCATGTTCTATCTTCATGCTATCAGTAACAAACCTGTATCTCTGGGTAGAAGAGCGTCTGTGTTAGGGTTGACCCACTCAACAATGGAGAAAGTCATGTCTCTGGCGAGTGCATGCAGTGTAGCTGTCTTGCCACACCCGGGGGGGCCTGTCAGGAGGAGCATGGGATGACGGGACCGCTGGAAAAGGAACAAGGGAAGGGTAGGCATGCAGTGAGGAAAAAGAAGAGCACTGAGGTAGTCCTCCCTAGAACAGCAGGAATGGCAATAGCTTGTTGAACTTTACACTGGCTTATGTATTTTGAGGTGATTTTATGACTTGCCAATCCATTCAACTAGAAGCTGATGCTAAATCTTTGCAGGGATGGTATAGTTTAAATTCATTCTCTTTTATAAATTGCCAACTCTTTCAATTAAAAAGCTCATTGCCCTGATCTAAAGCAAATCATTAGCAATTAGTTGTTATAATTTTCTTTTTTTAAAAGAACAGTTCATTAATACAAACTGAGAATCTACGTTTGCAGCAAGAATTATCCTACACACCAGAACTATACAATGGAACAAGTAACTTTCCACTTCACCCCAACTCACCGGAGAGAGAGCAAACTCCATCCACTGCTGCACCTCAGACACCTTCTTCTTGTTCACTGCCAAGTCTGCCTGTACCGAGAGAGGAAGGAATGGCAGTTACAGTCAAGTCTCCCTGCATGTCCAAACATTTGAGACTTACAGCAGTCTCTGGTTGGTACTTGACTGACCATGGTACATCAGAATCTGCCAGTAGAGAACCTACACGTGTGCAAAGTCTCTCATGACTACGTACCATATTATGAAAAATGGCTGTGAAGAGATGGGGGGGGGGTTGGAAATCTGTATCAGTTTTGGTATCTATGTGAGAATACCAAATTTTTACCACGTGAGATTTTGGTATAAGCGTGCTCATCTAAGTTACCAGTGCAGAATAAGTCCTGCTATACCAGTTGCATGGTGACATTATACTTCAAAAGACAGTTTGCTACCTGCTGTGAGGGGAGTGGCCTTATGCTGATGGCTTGGCGCCTCTTGTTTCAATGATGTTGGTTTCTTGACAGTTCTTCTCTTCTGGGTAGAGGGAGGGTTCAACTGGAAGTTGGCAGCCTTTCTCTTCTGGCTAGGGGGAGGGTTTGACTGGGAACTGGCAGAGCCCCTTGTCAGTGCTGAGCTCATCCAATCAGATATGCTCTGTGGTAGCAAGGAATGAGAACACCACAACATTGTTTTTAGGTGAATCCAACTTTCTCAATCCCTGCCATTTTAAATCTCACAAACTTTAGTAGTTGAAATCTTGTTTAAAGTTTCCAAACATCCTCAAATCAAGCTAGAAACTGAAATCTTAAAACCTTCTATTACTATCAGTACACTTGCTGATCACAATTGGAAGTCTAAAATTGCACAAAAGATAGTGGCAAGTCCCTCACTTAATATCACCCTTAATTATTGAACAGTTCTGGTGGGTCTGAAGGGGGCTACTGTATTGTCTAATAATTAACCCTCAGAGGCTACAGTCAGACTGTAGTCTCGCAAGACAGACCTAATCAACCCCACACAGAGTATCATGGAATACTAAAGGTGATCAGCACTGGGTTTGGTTCATGATACTGATCAGATCGGAGGATAAAATGGCTGCTATGTGCTATGGAGAATGTACCTTATTGGAGCGAGCGTGAGTGAGCCCCACACTAGTGAGTTCTATTGCAAATTTCATAATAATGATTACTATTATTATTTTCTGTCGTATGTCGTTCCGTATATTCTTGACGTTGTAATTTAACGTGATAGCCGTGGACCGCATGCGGAGTGTAAGTTAGATTTTCGCATAACTTGATGCTCTGGCAGCAAGCTTGGGTGAGCTTGAATGACGACAGTTATGAAAGATAGCCAGGAATGACAGCCAGAGCGTGCGCACCTATTGTACGAGAGATAGCAGTTGTGTTTTGGCGACGGCATTCAGGATAGGCAGCTGGAGCGTAGCACCTACTCAGTAAGTGTACAAGGGCTAACAGTTGTGTAGAAAGGCTCATGCAGCTTACCAAACGCAGTAGGCAGTAGAGATTTTGCTCCAGGACTATGCAGGCCAGACTGTGTTCTATAACTGCAGAGTAGCTGCGTGTTAGTAGGACAAATGGCTCTGTTGTGTGGTACTACCCCATGAAAAGCTCTTCTCCGCAACCATGACAATTTTTCTAAGCTATTGAGCACTTTTGTAGACAATAGGGTTACAAAACCTCGTTTTAGCTACATGCCATGCATGAATGGCCTGTGTGCTGTGATCTGATACTTCACTGGTAAAGCCTATAGACTGAGTCAATGCTGTAGTGCATTGCTTGCTCACGCTCGCCCCACAATGTTCTACACTCCCCTAGTTTATTAATTAATAAGCTACCTACTCTGTAGCTAGACTGCGAATCTTACCCTTCCTCTCTTCATGATGTCACCACCATAGTACGGACATACTACATGCCTGGAATGGATGCTGTGTGCTTGGTCAGCCTGCACATTACCACAAACAAGCAGGTGTGTGTGTGTGTGTGTGTGTGTGTGTGTGTGTGTGTGTGTGTGTGTGTGTGTGTGTGTGTGTGTGTGTGTGTGTGTGTGTGTGTGTGTGTGTGTGTGTGTGTGTGTGTGTGTGTGTGTGTGTGTGTGTGTGTGTGTGTGTGTGTGTGTGTGTGTGTGTGTGTGTGTGTGTGTGTGTGTGTGTGTGTGTGTGTGTGTGTGTGTGTGTGTGTGTGTCATATTCACAGGCCTACCTTGTTTTGTTTTGTTCTTTGATGGTTATCCTGTACACTTCATAAATGACCAGAAGTGTGTTGAGGTAGAATGTTTTGTTTGACTAATGGCATAGGACAACAGCAAAGATGCCCATGCCCAGTAGAACTACTTACACACGCAAGTTCAAACCCAGATGGAACCCCTTGTCTGAGCATACTGTCCCAAATGCATGAAATTGAACACTTTAGATACATAGGAGACAAAAACAGACAGACACAACTTCACTACTTATTTTGCTTCCCACATGAATGTACAACTCTTGATGCTACATTTTGGTAGGCCTCAACTATAGTAAACTTACCTACTATGCATAGTTTAACAAAGCCTCATTCCCATAGTCTAGTCAACTATGTAGGGTAGGAGAGAAGGCACACTTCGTACACACAATAGATCAACCATGTAACTCTAAAATAAGGTTTAGTTTAGGTCAAGGCAGTTGTACTCCTTGAAACTCAAGCGGTTTTAAGAATTAGCCGTAGGATTACCATGAGTCTAGCGAACAAGACTAGGAGTCTGGTCCATACAAAGTTACGCCAACACACAGTACAGATCCTTTACCCTCAGCTCACGTACACGAGACTTGATGATGGGCTCTAATTGGACACACTGTAGTGTAGGGGGCAGGGCTGGAGTTCAGTCGGGATCATACCTGCTGCTCAAGTGAGTTACGCTGGAGGTCCACAGCAGGATTATTTCTACAAGGGGTCGAAAACAGTATCTGAGCATGTGAGAGTCTGGCTCCGCGAGACTACAGGCAAAATGGGCAATGGCGGGGTTGAAAACTTGGGTGGGGTTGGACACGTACTACAAGAGCTCCTTTTAAAATGGATCTGCCTCAGATCTTCATACATGCTTTGGATGCATGTGCCGCTATTGCAACTTTTTGCATGAACTTGTGTAGTCTCGCGGAGCCAGACTCTCACACAAGTCATGGAAGTGACATTGAAGCCAGACCTTCAAAAACGTTGCCGCTTTAACCTACTTATGGTCAATTATCGCCCACAGAAATTCCGTGGCCTATTAGCACCAACTCAATATGCGAGTGTCACCAGACTCTCTCCCGCTTTTCGTGTGAGAGTCTGGCTCCGCGAGACTAGAACTTGTGTAGCAAATTTTAGTGGCATTGTCATAGCTATTTAATAAAGCCCCATATCTTAACCAGGTGGTCAGAGCCTTGCAGCTCACAGTGAAATTGCACCAAAATATCAGCAAATAAAATCCCATAAATCTTGTCTAATGTTCTGGAGTACTGAATTGAAGGAAGTGTTTCATTCCAAGCCCACCCCAATCCAAGTCATGATAACAGCTTTTACCGAGAAAGTGAAAACATAGAAAATGTTTATCAAGCAATATCACCATTAAAAACATCCAATGTTTTACCCCCTTGTGTAGCTATAGCTGAAGTTGCAGGGGGACAACTTTCTGCTTGAAGGTGTGAGAGCTCAATTTGCGTCCTGTTTAGCGAGTTTACCAGGTCTGTACCCATATCAGATCTGCCTACACCCCTATTTTATCATCTCTGAAATAATCATGTTATGACATGATGTTGACAATTGTTGTTATATGTCAAAATACACATCGATTGGTTCAGTTGTTATTTTGCCAAGGAGTTAATTCTATCACATAGCCATATTATGGTTACTGGATGTAGTAGAGAGAATCGTCATAACCTCTTCATTGCCATAATATAGTCTGCTCATAACATTGGTGTTGTCAGTCAGGCATGTGACATCAAAAGCACATCAAGGAGCTGCTATTATTACCATTGCTGCAGGAAATGATGGCTGCTCATCACACCATCTATGAACCACTGCCCAGGGAGCGCCATGCTGTAGTTGCAGTGGGTAGCAAGCTGCACATGTGGGGTGGCAATGCTGGATCTGATGTGAAGACACGGGAGATGACACGAAGTGTGGAGGTGTTTGATATCACCAAGGAATTATGGGAGCGAAAAAGAATAATGCATGGTAACCCAACACCTGGACTGTGGAACACTGCATATACAGTGGTGGGGACATGTCTGTTCGTGTTTGGGGGGTATGATGGTAAATCCCGTTACAACAGCCTTTACAAACTTGACCTGAAAATATTTCAGTGGAAGCAGGTGAGATTTTCAACCCCCTCCAATGGACCACAGAGGAAGTCAGGTTGTAGGATGGTGTCCTATGGAGAAAACAAGCTGGTTGTCTTTGCCGGGGATACAGACAATGGAAGGACTGATGAACTGCACATCTTTAAGTTAGACACAGGTAAATACCAATACTGCATCCAGCATTACAAATAGTAGAGTTAACTATGTTATTATGCATTTACATAACCCCCCCCCCCCCCCCAAGATCCAACAAAAAGGATTCAGTTAATTGCCAGAGAAAGAAAGGGATAATAAAATCTCAAATGGCATAATTGTGCCATGGTACACCTACTGAGGCTTCGTTCACCAATAAGCTTGGGAAAGTGGCAGTCATCTGTTTATGGTCAGGGGCAGAGAAATAGGGTGGCAAGAACTATCCTAATTCCTATGCACCTATAATCCATGAAATCTATTTCTATTACTGGGAAAAAAATTTCATGTCCCAAGATAGCCTCATTCCTAGGCTCTCACCACTAAGGGGGTTGAGTTAGCAGGGAGAGCCTGGAAATGAAACTAGGACCTGATCCAAGATGGGTTGCACCAAGTTACTTCCCACCTTTTACCATGTTTAAGATTACATGAATCTATGCATGAACTTACTAGTGTAACCAATTAGCAGGTGGGATTCTGATTCACTACGTGGTTTGCCATTAAACACTTGCCATGTGTGTCTGGGTCTTGGGTCTGGCCATGCAAGACTAGTTGAGCGCTACGAAGGCATGTTCCAGAGCTCTTCCTTGCTGTACATTGGTGAGAAAAGCTAACCAGAGTATAGTGCTATGCGTACCACTGCTATTATAATGTCCAGTTGTTGAATTGTTCAGCAGTGGTGGACAACCTTGCGTGAGAGGCATGCAAGTGTCTGTATTATCGAGTGACAGTCCAGGTATTAGAGGGACTGAAAGACCTGTCCGCTCTACGGGTTTCCACATTTCAGGAGTTTCGATTGTACACAAACATAATAATGTAAATGCATTTGGGACCAAACAAAGTGTCTGCAATATCATGCATAGATGGCCGCTTTTTAGGTGTGCCCATAGAGCAGAGTTCCACTGTTTATGCATGTGAACCATTGTCAAACTAAGCTACTGTTCATGATATGATGTGCATAGTTGGAGCTATTTTATGACCAGGGTTGATTCATTATCACTTTTGCTATTGCATTAGGGCAATCTCAACATGTACATATACTGATCTGTAAATTTGACCATGTAATACCCATACTTATAATTGTGACTTACATGTATGCATGTAGATTTGAAGATCATGTCTGTATGTTTCTCATCACTGTTTCAGAGGAGTGGTCATCTCCAGCTGTGACTGGGACGAAACCTCCTGCTCTCTCCAACTTCTCCTTCACCAGAGTTGACAGACGGAGGGCTGTGGTGTATGGAGGGATAACCAATGGACCTGAGGCAGCTGGTGATGCCTATGTATTTGAGCTGGATAATTTGGTGTGTGAGTAATGGCTATATAAGCTTTGGTAGAGCAATATACACGCCTTACCTAGCCACATGCATGCTTGAATGGTGGCTAGAACCTGCATGTAGGTACACTTTGAAATGATGGCCAGTTTACTGATATTGTGTAAGACAAATTTGGTTAAGATGTTTGCGTGTACTGTAGCTGGTAACTCTTCTCCTGTGATTACTTGGCATCCTGAACTGAATTGTTTCCACTATAATATGATTTCTAATAATAAAGCTACTGCACCCACCAGAGTGTTGTATATACATCTCAAGTTGTTATTCTCTGCCTATCAGCCTATGTGTTGTCTAATTCACTGCTGATTGCCTACGTCATACTGTCCAGACTGTGGGTATAAAAAACATATGGGAGTTGCACATTCTTACTGTAATAAACTCTTGGTATGCATGGTGACAAATTTGAACTAATCACATTTTTTTTACCCGGAATTCTTATGCATGATTTATGCATGGCCACAAGAATTGCTTGTCTAAGCAAACAAATTTATAAACATATTATGTAGCCCAGATTTTCACTCCACACTACATAAGTATTTGTCTCATTTTCCACCAGTTTAATTAACACCATCTTGGTAATCATCAGTCACATTCATATGGAATTGTACATCAACTTCATGTGTGGATTTCTCACAGCACTGGAGCAAACTGCAGACTAGTGGAGGTCCCAGCCCACCTGCAAGGTTCCACCATGTTGCCTGTAGCATTGCTCCACCCACTGAGCATGACTACCCACTGCTGCTGGTGGGAGGTGGAGTCAGTGGATCTGGAGATGTTCTCAAAGACATGTGGGTGTTGGACGTTGATAGGGAGGTGTGGAGTGAGGTTAGTGATTTGGTTTCGTTCATCTGTGACATAAATTACATGTTATATCGTATGCCCAGCATCTCCTATTGTATGTACCAGATGTCATTATGGATGGAATGTACCCCCCCCCCCCCCCCCCCCCCCCCCGTGTAGGTTAGACTTCACAAAAAAATGGGACCACAGAGTGTTCACAGTGCTATTGTGTTTGGCTCCGGACCCAACTTCAGGATGGTAGTCCTGTTTGGGGGGGTGAGGACGTTCTTTGGATGCCCAATAGCTGCAACAACTCTCCTCCATCTTGGTGAGTGTATGCCAAGTAGTCATTACCCAAACCAGAACAATCACTTGGTAAACTCCTCACACTTGTTGGTGAATGATGTTGTATTTTATGATTCATATGCATGGGCACAATGTACTGGTATATCTTACCTGAAAGTGGCTGAAGTGGTTTCATGTCAGTATGCAGTTGTCAAAATCTCTATCTTGTTATGACACTGCAAATTAAACTCCTCACATATACTCCCTGCGGCATGTGTCCATTTTTTTTTCTTTGATGCACAACCAAAGATGCATACAGGATTGACAAGGTAGCTAGAAGCTAATAATAAAGCCAATCCAGAAACAAACAAACAAGAAGAAAAGGAGAATACAGGAAAGACAACACAACAGAAACCTAAGTAGACTTAATATGAAGTGGGTAATTGAAAATAGGGGAAGCAGGGGCAGGGAAAGGTAACAATAAGCAATGGTGCAAAATAGGAGAAAAAAAAAAAAGAAACTAGTTATTGGTTTAAAAAGTGAGTTACACGTTGCTTAAATATAGAAGGGTTAGAACTCTCTACAACAACACTAGGAAGAGCATTCCAAATTGGAATTACAGCAATAAAAAAGAGTTCATGTGAGAAGATGGTTTGTACAGAATCTGAGAGTGAGGATGACGGGGGGAGGGGTGAGGCATATGTAAACTACTACTATGTTCTTTTTGGAGTGCAGAATGCAGTGTTCTACTGGGCACCCCTATTATCTCACACTGACATATAGTTTATATATCACAACCAACATCGATTTTCCTTCCATACTTTTCCATTCGTCTCAGAGTGGAATGGGGTGAAGTGGAAGGTGACAAAGGTGAAAAAACCAAAGCCAGGGAGATCAGCCGAGAAGCTAAGGGAGCAGATGGAGAAACTACAACTGGATTCATCTGACATGGTTCTCACAAGGTCTGAGGGGACTGCAGAGAGACAATGAGTGACATTATTGAACAGTTGGAGTAACTAAGATTCTTGATAGCGGCTATGTAGGTGCATGTATCTACTGAACAAGGCTTAGTATAATGCTGACTCAAATGTTTTGTGTTAGCTAGCATATGCTGTGTCATATTAGGTTGTGATTAGCTACATTATTATACCAATTTATTGGGGGAATCAAGTGTGTGATAGTAACTGTGGCTTGAGTTGGTTTATGTGCCATGCTATCTTTATTTCTACATTTTCTTGTGTTTGACTTGTGCTGAGGAGGAGCTCTGTACCAACACACTTGCCACAAAATCAGACATATAATACGAATCTGGTACCTAGTTAAGACTGTCGTATAAAGGTACATTTGTAGCCCATCATCCTGCATGGGAGGTGCTCAGACAGCGTGCATGAAGGTGCGTGTGAAACCTGAAGATGTTATTGCAGTCCAACTACAAAAAAAACTATTGTATGTGAGAGGGATCAAATTGTCTTCTGTGTACACACCTCCTACCCAACTCTCCACACGTGTTTTGGAAAAATTGTGATTGAACACGGACTGCTACTTGAAAGCCAAACACTTGTGGATCTATTGCTCTACGTGAGCTTAATGCCAAATTAATATAGCCTTACTCCCTGCATGGGATGGTTTTATGTGTAATCTTCCATTACACATTACCAGTCTAGTACAAAACAATGTAAAAAATATGGTAGAATATAATGCACGTTATATGGATGGCCGCTGTGGTTTATATATGGACATTGCATGTGCAGAGTGTACTTTGATGTGGAGTTGTAAGTAGGTGTCCAATTCCCATACCAAAGAACAGGCCTGGGACATGTGATATCACCATAGGCTATATATGATTGTTATATCATTCATTCACAGTGAACTGTACAAATAAATATAATGTGGTTAGAACCAAAATTTAGAGAGAGCTAGAGAAAGAGTGGTTTAGCACCAGTCTCTTCAAACCGTGTGTATGCATCATTCAGTTCATCAAAAATGGCACGAGCTAGATCTTCATGATTTGTCCCCTGTGTCTGTAGAGAGTATAGAGTGTCATGTAAATGTTCAATGGTTTACTAAAATATACAGGAGTATGCAAGAATACACTAGTTTGTGAAGTGAACACTTCGGGCACTATGCATACACAGATCATACCTTGTCAGGATGGACAGACAAGCAGGCCTTTCTGTAGATTTTCTTCACCTGGGAGAATGGGAATCAAGATGCAGTCGTAATGGAAGTTACATCCCTTGTACAGAGTTACCCACTGTGTAGAACACATTTCAGCCAATATCAACTACACATGCACGCACGCACGCACGCACACACGTGCACACACACACACACACACACACACACACACACACACACACACACACACACACACACACACACACACACACACACACACACACACACACACACACACACACACACACGCACATGCACACACACACACACCTGCTCTGGCTGCAGCAACTGATGCATTTCCACCTTTGTCCATCTTGCCTCTCCCTCCCAGAGGATCTCGTGGAGGGAGTTGAGCAGTGCACGAATGTTCCTCTCTTTCCCCTCAGCCCAGGCTACCACCTGATTGAAGAGGAAGAAAGAGGGTATAGCCAACAGGTCTCAGGTCTCGACTTGTTCCCAGGCCATGTACAAGGATATTTCCTCCTTTTGGCTTAGAAATGCAACCACAACAGACAGACTTCTACAGAACTACACTGCACACATTAGCCATGTATAATGTAGGTTAACTGTTCTGTGACCAGCATGAAAATACCCTTCTGTTTTCATTTACTGTCAGGGGACATGGCTAGAACTTTCACAAGCTTTGGAGAGTCCTAGGTGTCCTGGGAATGAGGCTAGGGGAGTCTTGGGAATGAGGCTAGGGGAATCTTGGGAATGAGGCTAGGGGAGGGGCTATGGGAGGCCTGGGAATGAGGCTATGGGAGACCTGGGAATGAGGCTTAGAAACCTTCTAGAAACAGAAGTGCCCTAAGAGCTCTTATACTTATCCAGGACTGAAGGAAGCTAGGCGCCTGGAACAGGAATCTTAAGAGTTCATATACTTAGAAGTTGTCTATCACAAACTGGCAGACTGCCATGTGTCTTACCCGTGCTCTTTCAGGGTCTAGGGCCTGCTCGATATTACTCTTTGCTTTCATCTCCTTCAGTGACCTGGGCTCCTTGTCTTTACCTCCTGAAAAGTTGTGGCCCTGAAGTAGGTCACTAAACTGTTTATCTGCCACGCTTGGTGGGACTCCTGTGTGTGTGTGTGTGTGTGTGTGTGTGTGTGTGAAGTATGCAGTGAGGGAATGGAAGAGAAGATGGTAACCCGCGAGACTAAAAGTCACTCACCCCGGTAACATTTGAATTCTCTCCCCTCCCTTCTCCCCAAGTTGCACAAGCTATATCTTACCCATCCTGGTCCAACTTCCCCCTCCTCCCCGATCACTGTCCCCAAACACACTACCAAATGCTGGTCTTGGTGAGTGTGACCGTGGGGGCTGGAAGGGGCGGGGTGACTGTGATCGTGGTGGTTGAGGTTGACTGACAGGTTGCTGCTGGCTGTACATCTGGTAGGCTGGACGACTAGTCATGGGGGGAGGAGGAGCAGATTTCCCTGTCCCTGATGGGTTACTACTGCCAGCCGTAGTTCTTGCCCCTGACAGTTGCTTGATGTTACCAAACTCAGCAAAAGGGTCCGGTTTGCTTCTTGGTGGTTGGGTTTGAATATTAGTGCCATGGAAACCATGTGTTAGGTTGCCAGTTGAAATGGAGTGGGCTCCAAATGGAATAGGGCTGCTCCTGGGTGACGTGCTATAGGGAGAGGTGGTTTCACTTCCAGGATAGCCACTCCTACCCCTGGGATAACCACCCCTGCTCCCCCACTGTGATGAGGTTGCATCACTCAGGTCTGACTGCGAACCACCAATGGTGCTTAGCCCAGGGGTGTAGTTTGGTTTGCCAAGCATCGGCTTGTGCTGAGTCCACTTGGAACCCTGTGATGAACCTTTTGAAGGATGAAGAACGTTTGGGTCAAGTTGTCTGGGCTGCTGCGGTTGAGTACTGAGGTTTGGTGCGCTGGCGCTTGGGTGCAGAGGGGTCAAGGTTGGAGCCAACAGCTCAAGAAAGTTGCCCCCACCGGATGAACTAGAGGGGCCAAAAGGGTCAAATTCATTGAACCCTGACGCAATCTTAGAAGACTGCATCTGTTTTGGCCGTATTGGCTGTGTTGGCCGTGATGACTTGAGAACATGGCCAAATGACTCTGTGCCAACAGCTCGGAATTCTGATTGCATGGAGACGGAAGACTGTTCATCATCTGACTCCTCGAGATTGAGAAGGCTAGTGACACCAGCCCCACCCTTCTGTTGCCCAGGAAGCACCTGTGTGGTGCCTTTCCAGGGATCAAAATTTTCTCCAAATATTCCATTTAGCGCTCTCCCTCCTTCAACTTTTAGTTGGGGTTGCTGGGAGATTACTTGCGGTGTTTGGTTTGCTGTCTCGACGTCTTCTGTAAAGCTGAACTCAATCAATTTCTCCTCCTCTCCTTTCTGTTGTACCTGTGGCCGCACTGGCCTAAATGCACTAGCACTCTGTGCACCAAATGCAGCTTCAAAGTTAGCAAAGTGTTCGCTGGTAGGGTTAGTCATAACGGATGACTTTGCTGTCGAGAATGGGTCAGCACCTATCTGTCGGAGTTCTTCCTCGCTTCCTGAGCTGGAGCCAGAGCTACCACTGCTGCTGCTACTGTTCTCGTCCTGGTCTTCGTAGGGCACGTACCCCACTGCCTCCCCTCCTTCTTGCCAGTCCAGCTGGGAGTAGAAGTCGTGACCGCTACCACTGCCATGGGTAGTGGTCTCCTCCAGGTGAAGATTGAGGAGGTTTCCACCTGCGCTTGTACTCTCCTCATCCAAGAGGGAAGCAGAAGGGACCACAAGATTTGCTGTTGCTGTAGAAATTTCAGGTAGCTTTTGTTGCTGGTCGACTGCAGCATTTCTGTCCGACTCAGCTATATGGAGGGGATACAAACTTGAGATTACTGACTGCATCTATTGCCATCAGGACAAAATGTATGTACTGGCTGAAGGCAAGGTGAAATACAGTTTATTGGTACAACATCTAGCTGTCGTCTTAACACATACGCACACATGTGCGTGCACACACACACACACACACACACACACACACACACACACTCACACACACACACACACACACACACACACACACTCACACACACACACACACACACACACACACACACACACACACACACACACACACACACACACACACACACACACACACACACACACACACACACACACACACACACCAAACATCTGTAGCACTTCCTGTTCCTCAGTGTGAGATGTGAAGCAGGTGAGGGGAGAAGCCCGAGGGTGAGGAAGGTTCTGCCATGAGACAGCACTTCTCTCATCCCTCACTCCCTCAGATCGGTCAAATTCCAGTTCCAGAATGACTTGGAATGGAGACGGTAACTTGTCCTCTTTGCTTACTGATGAGCCGTCAAGGTCAGATCTGTGTGTGTGTGTGTGTGTGTGTGTGTGTGTGTGTGTGTGTGTGTGTGAGTGTGTGTGTGTGTGTATGTGTGTGTGTGTGTGTGTGTGTGTGAGAGAGAGAGAGAGAGACAATGATTGCTCCTACTTTCAGCACAAAATGATGCAGCTGTATGTTTATTGCCACGGTTACCTCTCCAAGGTGACAGTGGTGGTGTATGGTGAGATGAATCCAGTGTGTAGCTGAAACTGGAACATGCGAATTGCCGTCATGCCCTGGTGAGGGACAGAGGGAGGAAGGGAGGGAGGGAGGGAGGGAGGGAGGGAGGGAGGGAGGGAGGGAGGGAGGGAGGGAGGGAGGGAGGGAGGGAGGGAGGGAGGGAGGGAGGGAGGGAGGGAGGAGGAAAAAAGACATTCAAGTCTACATGTGCATGTACACCCCTCCCCACACTCCCCTCACACACATACAGACACAACATACTGTTGATATTCCCATAGCAACAGGCATAACATGTATGTTCCCCCACTCACCATCCCCGACATCTTATCAGCAGGAATGGCCCTGATGTGGTGCACGACCATGATCACGTTCCCGTTTACCATCACATTGAGTGGAATCTCCACGACTCGGTCCTCTGACACAGCAAAGCTTTTGATTTGTTCCATGTTGTCCTGTGAGGCTGATGTGTACAACCTTTCGCTGTTTTGAAACACTTCCACGAATGGCTTACATCCAGTCCTGAGGGAGGAAAGGAGGAAAGGAGGAAGAGAGGGAGAGAAGGAGAAGAGGGAGGGAGAGAGGGAGAGAAGGAGAAGAGGGAGGGAGAGAGGGAGAGAAGGAGAAGAGGGAGGGAGAGAGGGAGAGAAGGAGAAGAGGGAGGGAGAGAGAGAGAAGGAGAAGAGGGAGGGAGAGAGGGAGAGAAGGAGAAGAGGGAGGGAGAGAGAGAGAAGGAGAAGAGAACGTCCAGGTATCTATGCAGTAGGTACATGTATGAGCTGTTAGCAGAAGGTCTGAGTTAAAAGACTTCAAATGCAGTAACGTGATGGAAATATGCAACGGAATAATGCTTGGTTTCTACGCAAGACTGCCACATGTGACCTACATGTATTTTAACCAATCAAATCCCAGGTTCAGAGTGCAAGTACATGTATATACCATTGACAAGAGAAAGACTGAGACTTGACTCACTTGATAGCATTGAACCGTGGCACGGTGGTCATTCTGAGCATGCGGAGGGAGGCAGGATGGGGGTGTGGCTTGTAGCCCTTGGGACCAACCAGATCAGCTATATACTGAAGGTATCTGACGTGCAGAGAGAGAAACAAGTTTCAATGGTAAAACTGCCACATAACTTTTTCTCCTCTCCCTTCCTCCCTCTGACCTATTCCTGTTTCATGATGAGATTTGGGAATGGAATGCAAGGCTCCACCCACTCACCTGAGTTGGCCTGGTGTCCCTGTGATGAGGGGAAGCTCCGGGCTTCTCTTGAGGCTGAACAGTTTGAGGGGGATGGCAGGAGAGAGGAAGGTACCGAGGAAAAGCAGGTAGGCAGCCACTACTACGGAGGTGATGGAACGACCGTCCTGTAAGTGGAGGAACATCTCATACATGAAATACACTCTGGAGTCAACACCTTCCATCATAGCCTCCCTCTCTATACTCTCCCTCCATGAGTGCAGCCTACCCCCACTTTCTTCTCCTCCTCCTTTCTCTGCTCACACATGGAAAGCTTCAACAGTCTCTCTTCACATGAATGATACTATGCAGGTCTGCCTTTTCACGTTCGTTCGTTCGTTCCCTCCCTCCCTCCCTCCCTCCCTCCCTCCCTCCTTCCTCACATAGCAATGTACAACAATGATATTCTGGGGGTCAGCTCTCAGCCATGAGTCAAGGTTACGACACAGGTCCACCAGCTTCTCCAGATCTGGCATATGTTTGTGCGGCCACTCAAAATCTGCGACCTGAGAAAAGAGGAGGCGTGTCATGAATGATTTGATTAGCCATTGCTATGCTGTTGCTATGGCCCGCTATAGCCTCAGGCCCAGACCCCACCCACTCACAAGGAAAACAGTCTGGATGTACCAAGTCAAAAATGGCCAAATGGAGACGCAAATTTTTACTGCTATGCTAGGTACATGTAATAATCAACGGTTTTGCAGCCTCATTGATCCTTACAGCATTCAGACCGTTTCTCACCAGAGGTGCATGTGATCTGGACATGAGACTAGTCATGCTATAATCTGCAGGTAAAACATGGGAGGCTTTGTATGCTGTATCTTGCACCGTCTACAGTGTATACATGGATATAACCAGTATGGGTACTCTAGCCTACCATATGCAGTTACTATGGTGTTGCTATGCTGTTACTATGTTGTTGTTATGGTGTTGCTATGGTGTTGTTATGGTGTTGCTATGGTGTTGCTATGGTGTTGCTATGGTGTTGCTATGGTGTTGCTATGCAGTAATTGTTTAATCTAGACCTGGTTGTCAAGTTTGCTGATGTCATAGTCTTGTCCGCTGAGGTTGAAGACAAGGTATTGTGAAGGGTGTTTCTCGTTCAGGAAGGCACTGACTTCGTCTATGTTGTTGACATGCGAGGAGTCATCGTGGGGAAATGACATGGCTGTAGGCAGAGGGGTGGTGTGTGTGCGTGTGGGGGGGGGGGGGGAGGGGGAGGTGTGAGGAGGGGATGTATACCTGTACAAGTTACAGTTGTAGATGGTGAAATACAACACTATCTGAAATGAAAATTCAAACAAGGACCGAGCATCTTTCTTCAGACGTCTTACCTAAGATTCGTGATGTGATGTAAGTTATGTCCAGAGCTGAGGTCTTGGTGCCACTCCTGCATAGACATACACACATAGTCACATGACTGTCACACGACTGTCACATGACTGTCACATGACTGTCACACGACTGTCACACGACTGTCACACGACTGTCACAAGATATTCATTGCAGCTTTTGACACACATGTATAGAGAAGCGTCCCCCTGACCAGCCTTCCTCTCTCTTCTCCCCAAGGCCAGCTTTCTCTCCAAAATTTTACGACACCAGTAAAATGCACAGGTACATTGTACACACACTAAAGTCTGAAGCTCTCTTCAATAATCTGGCAACAGCATGATGACTGTGCTAGCTACAATGAAGATGATGCTGAACCTAATTTAGGGCTCACCCCGACATGCTGTGGATGACTTTGCTGGAGGATTCTCGAATATTCTTGAAGAGATTTCCGGCTCCATCCTTCATGAAGCCAAAGAGTCGCTGTGCTTGGTGGCTAGTGGACTGGAGGGCGGAGGAAACACCACTGTTGCTGCTGTCTGTGGAAGTCTCTGCTGCTTCACCAACAGAGAGGGAGAGAGGAGGGATGGAGGGCAGGAGGGAGGGAGGTGGCAGGAGGGAGGGAGGTGGGAGAAGGGAGGGAGAAGGGAGGGAGAAGGGAGGGGGAAGGGAGGGAGAAGGGAGGGGGAAGGGAGGGGGAAGGGAGAAGGGATGAAGGAGAGAGCAAAGAAAGAGGAAAGGGGAAGTAAGGGACAGAAATAGGGAGCAATGGAGAATGGGGGAAAAAGAGGGAGGAAGATAGAGGCAAGAGGAAAACAAACACACACCACTTCGTTTTCAATTTCTAGTGAAAACACCGACTTTGATGCCACTCCTGTATCAGTACAGAACAAGTATACATCCACACACACACACTCACCATCACTCTGGGCAGCTGCCGCCAGGAGGGGTTCAGACTATAGAGACACACAAGGACATGTGACACACACGGTTTGTTTCAGTTGAGTTGATGGTCTTACTGGTGGCTGGTCAAGGTTTTCCCCCAACTGGTCAGCGATGCTGTAGAGCTGGGCCATGATGGAGTCCACGGAGGGACGATTTGAAGGGTCCACAACCAGACATGTGCCTGGGAGAGGGGGAGGGAAGGGAGGAAGGGTGGGAGGGGGAAGGGAGGGAGAAGGGAGGGGGAAAGGAGGGGGAAGGGAGAGGAAAGGGAGGGGGAAGGAAGAAGGAAGGGAGGGGGAAGGAAGAAGGAAGGGAGGGGGAAGGGAGGGTGGGAAGGAGGGAGGGAAGATAGGTGGGAGGGAGGGAGGGAGAAGGAGGGAAAGGTTAGTAAGTTGAACCGTTTACTAGAAATGCATGTACATGTATATGTGAATTATGCAGGTCAATGTTATGGCATACGTATGAAGGGGGGAGGGAGGGGGAAGGGAGGGTGGGAAGGAGGGAGGGAAGATGGGTGGGAAGGAGGGAGGGAAGATGGGTGGGAGGGGAGGGCAAGAGGGAGGGAGAAGGAGGGAAAGGTTAGTAAGTTGAACAGTTTAACTAGAAATACATGACGGAAATATGCAGATCAATGTTATGGCGTACGTATGATGTTATGGAAGGCGGTGAAGGTGGTATCTTCCGGAGGGATGCGGTAGTTGGCATTGAGAATCCTTAACTTGGCCGAGTCCTCGAATGGATGTTCCTGGTAGCACAGCATGTACAGCAGGCAGCCCAGTGCCTGTGTGTTTGGTCAAGCACATGCTTAGGTCTGGGCATGAGACTATAAACTAGTACCAGGGTTTCATACAGAGGGGGGGAGGGGGCACTGGGATTCCCCCTCCCCCCCCCCCCCCACCCCCCCCCCCCCCTTCCCCGAGAAATTTGAAAATTATGATGTCATAATTGCCTAACAGCTACAATAGGGTATACAACACAATAACAAAGTACAGCATAATTACAGGCTTAATGTGCTGTAGCTGAGTCTGACGATTCTTGCAGGTGCACCAATGTGCACATGCACCCTTTGCATGCACGTACATTTCCCCTCCCAGGAAAAATTCCAGTATGAAACCCTGAGTATTGAAACAATATTCAAATCTTTAATCGTTATGTACTATTTGAAGGTCATGGCATTCACACGAATATTTGTTTGTACCAAACCCACCAACTGAAAGTGCTTGTTTAACAAAGTAACTACATGTATTGTATCAAGAGCGCATAATGACGTATTTTATTCCCTCCCAAATAAAAATGACATCATTATGCGCTCTTGATTGTATTTGATGGCAAAAGTACTGCTTGTTTCAGTATTGCTACAAATCAATTGAAGGTGCCAGTACTAGTTTGCCCGCTCACCCAGATATCAGCCTTCTCATTCACTGGTGAGTTGCTGTAGAGATCTATCATCTCTGGGGAGCGGTACATGGGCGTCGTGTTTCGTTGGATCTGAGGGATGGAGTACATGTACGTAGGTTCTTCGTGAGGTACACAGACAGGGAAATGATCAATGAACGATTGGACTATCATAATTGACCCGCTCTCTTAGTGCTCTGAAGAGGTTACCAGAGTGGGATTGAAATGTCGCAAATAAATTATCCAAGATCTATCATTCATTAATAGCCATCACCATGGTAACAAGAATTTCTTCCCTCATGATTGAGCCTCATGGAGAGTCTAGGAGCGCTAACAAGGATGGGACAATGGCTACCAAGTATTTTTTTTGCACATACCGTAGTGTCCCGCAAATACGCCCCCCTTTTGCAACCTTGGCCTTAGTACAAAGCGCAGGGGGGGCTTATACGTGGGATGCGACATTTTCTCTCGCGAATACGCCCTCCCTTCCGGTACCCCGCCCACAACTTCGTGTCGAAGACAACGCATTTGACGACTTTTCAGTTGCTATCTGGAAGGATGTTCATTATACATGCGGCAGTCCCATGTAGAATTGAAGGTTATTCCGTCGTGTATTTCGATCGCATTGCTGTGTTTGAAGCGCCAGATCGCTGAACTTCCGTTAAGGGCGGGGCTCATACATGCTTCGTACAAGTTCGTGAATAGCTACAAAGCGCATATGAGCCAGCGATGCGATCGAAATACGCGACGGAATAACCTTCAATTTCTACACGGGACTGCCACACATAGTTGTCAGTAAATTTTAGTAACAGCCATATATTGTTTGAGGGGGGGGGGGGGGGGGGCTTATGCGCAGGATAAAAATACCTCTGCAAGACTTTGCGCTAAAAGTGCAGGGGGGGCTTATGCGCGAGGGGGGGCGTGTTTGCGGGACACTACGGTATTACTTGTTGCTTTGCTGCTTTGTAGTTTCTGTGATAATGAAGACAAGCCATTAAAATCGATCTTGTGACCATTAGCTGTGTGTTAATGACTCTATCAGCTGCTAATGACAGATTATGCTAATTTCTTTCACCCTTAACAACATGTACATGTAGACACTTTCTTTTTTCAAACGGGCCATTAGCCGTG
Source organism: Agelas oroides (assembly GCA_949130485.1). Lineage (NCBI taxonomy): Eukaryota > Metazoa > Porifera > Demospongiae > Agelasida > Agelasidae > Agelas > Agelas oroides. The sequence continues at coordinate 1,612,020 of OX422194.1, read as the reverse complement.
AACATCTCATCACATGCGCTAGCCTCGAACCCACAGACACAGGCAGACACCACCACATGCCTGCACACCACACAAAGGCACACACACATGCTCACACACACACACATACATACACATACCTCGTCCTCAGCCAGTCCCCTCTGCACAGCCGTCCACGAGTGGTCAGGATACAGTTGCTGTATTGTGGCACTGCCAAAGTCACACAGCTTGATCGCACCTCTTGAGTTTAGCAAGAGGTTCTCCACCTGTGTGTGTGTGTGTGTGTATGTGTGTGTGTGTGTGTGTGTGAAAGGAGAGGAGTTGCGAAGAAAGATTAAAGGTAGCCTCGGCCCCAGGGATCATGTTGGCCCATGGTACTCTCCTGTTCCCGTTTCTTAATGTAAGAACCTAGAACCAAGGCTACATGTAGGTTGGAGGCTCCTTCAATCCCTCCCCCCAGCTCATATCTTCATCTCCACAGTTTACCTTGAGGTCCCTGTGTATAACGGGGGGGTTCTGTGAGTGCATGTGAGCCACTGCAGAACACGTCTCGAAGAACACTCTAAGGACCTGCCGTGGAGTGAGTCGGAGAGACCTCACCACATCCTCTATCCTGCCACCTGGAGAAGAGAGGGGAGGGGAGAAAAGAGAACAGGGGAGGAGATAGGGAGAAGGGAAGGGGAGATGGAGAGGGGAGAGGGGGATGGGGAGGTGGAAGAAGGGGAAAGAGAGGACAGGAGGATGGAAGAGAGATGGGAGGGGTGTTGGGAAGAGATAAAGGAAAGATGAAAAGAAAAGGGGTTGCAGAAAAGTAGAGGTATGTCATGGGGAGGAGGGGGAGGGAGGAATGCCAGCACTCACCATTGCACAGTTCAGTTTGTATGAGGAACTCTGCATTGCCGTGGGAGGTCTGTGAGGGGGGGCATCCTGCTGAGGCCACATAGTTCACAATGTGGGGATGGTTACCCAGTTGTCGCTGAGGGGGGAGGGGGGGGGGGGGGGGGAAGCAGAGAGAGAGGAAGGGAGGGGGTGAACAAGAGAAAGAAAGGGGGGAGGAGGGAGGAGAGAGGAGAAGGAAGGGAGGCGGTGAGCAGGAGAAGGAAAGGGAGGAGGAAGGGAAGGAGGGAGGGAAAAGGGATATGAATCAACAACAGTGAGAAAAATCCTCACTGGTATGTACAGTGAAAACACACCCTCACACACCATACCAGTCACACTTACCAAGAAGGCAATTTCCTGTTTGATTATCTTGACATTTTCTTTGGGTACCACCTGTCGCTATGGAGAAGGAGGCACAAAATGTTTAAAGTAAAACAAGGATTTAGAAAATAACACTAAAGAAATCAGTTTGTCCTTCCACTAACCACATACATGTAAATATTGTTACATTGTACACTTTCATATCAGTTTCAGTTTCTATATTACAAAATGAGATCTGGATCCAAAACACGCCCTGGAAAATATCATGAGTAACGTAACAATACCAACAAACGAGTGATACTCTTTCCAGTGTAGCTTTGTACTACAAAATGCTGCATAATACAAATCTCCAATTTCATTGCGTGTCCAGACATAGTGTGTGTATGTGTGTGGCTTGTAGTACTGATAAGAATTATAGCACAAAATATGAAACTGTGGGTATCGATTGACTCCTGTACATTTGTGTGAGTTAGACATAATAATTTAGCTGTTTGTTTCCAGGTAATAAATTACTGGACATGACTATACATGTACATGACTACATAGACAAATCCAGTCATCTGACTGCCTTCCTTACATGAGATAGCAGTCCCTATTTCCAATTAGCCCAGCATAGCTAATGAGGCCTGACATTGGCCAAAATGCGTCCTGTGACTCTGTAATGTCTATGCTGGTCTTTTTTCAGGAACATGAGTAGTAGTTGACTGATTGTTCATGATGTGTACAGTACAAGTTGTCTCTTGTACATGTACAAGTTGTACACAATAAAATGTTTATTGTCCACTACCACAACAGCATCCTGTCTCTTTTCACACAAAATGCTTTTACGTGTATTCCTGCCCATTTTGTACACAATATACATTTCGCACATGATCACATGTTACACTGAGAGTTTTGCACATGACCATATTACATAATTATAGCCAGGAGGCTTCAATTGTCCCTTTGTCTATCCAATAATGTTTGGCCAAAAAAGAAGCTTTTAACGAATACACACTACCATTTGCTTAATGAAAAGACTCCTTAATTTAAGCCTTGTTCCATGTCCTGCCCAGTTTCTGCTCCTTACAGTAGGCTAATGTGCGAGAAGACCTGGCATCTCTCCTCATGTGAGCATCCCATAATTGGAAAACAATTTTCAGAATGAACAGGGAATGTTTTGCGTCCCACATCTCCCTGAAAGAGGTATCCTGACATCACTCACACAAGACAAGATATCAGGCTCTCTCTCAATCACCATACTGCGAAAGCTTGTTGGCAACATGGGAACACAGCTGTCCTCAATTATTAACTTCAGAGGGAGATGCGTACAGTAGGTACCTTCAAAGCATAGTCTTTCCCTGTCCTCACGTCCTGTGCAATGAAGACATACCCATATCCTCCTGTGATGGTGTGAGGGGGAGCGTGTGAGGGAGAGTGTGTGAGGATGCATGAGGGAGAAGGCTGTGGAGACGTGAGGGAGACTGAGATTTTTTCCCTCCCACCAGAGTTGGTACACCCAAGTTTTATTGGAATGAGTTTTGTCTTCGAATGTTATGGGCACCCATATCAGTGCTGTATTAAACTAAAATCCTACACATTCATGCATTAGCCCAGGCTATTCATAATGGCCTGGATACGAGGCTAAGTGACTGTTGAGAGGGAAGGGTCTGGTGTATACATAATAAGTGGGAATACAATTAGTTGCATGCAGGTGATGTACGTAACAATATTGTCTAGCACACCACAATATCCAAGAGGTAGTCACGTGTTGCCTGTAGAAGCGTTTCAAGTTTCCTACTGGGATCAAAAATTATTAATGTCCTTTATAAGTCAATCAAGGTGACCTCTGCACGGCGAAAAGCAATGAACCAACAATGCTAAGGGAGGTGTGCCAACTGTTTTGCCCTTTGAGCTACAGTAAATCAAATGATGAAGAGCCTCAAAAGGGACAAATCAAGCAATCGAGCAGAATTTTCACCAAAATCTTGTTCCTGGTCGCAATCACTTCAACAGGCAACATGTAAGTGACCACCGCTTGACATATGACAATCTAGAAATTAATCTCTTCACTCTCTAGCATACCTTCAGCAATGACCTTCTTGACCTTGAGCTTGTTCCCCCCTCCAAGGTCCACTACCTGGCCAACAAACCTGCTGCTTGCTCCCCCATCAGACCCCCCAGTGAAGTAGTTCAGAGCAGAACTGAAAAAATCACTCATTCTACCTGACTCCAACTAACAGACAGACGTTGTCTAGTCCACTATTATGTACCACAGTGCCACGTGTGGCCAGTTATTCAGTCACCAAACTTTGACGATATAACTTAGTTGCCTAGTAGATAGTATCAGTAGCTCTCTGCAAGGTAGAATCCAATCTTGATGGCGTCATCAACAAATAGGAAGCAAGTACAGTGGTAGTGGTACCAGGAGCTAGGTTAACAGGCTAAGCTAAGAACTTCAACTACTAAAAAAAAAATTTTCGGTCATATTTCGTTCCCAAAATTGGAAACGTGCATAGTTTTGGTAGTCACATGATATGACGTAATTGTTTGTAATCAGTTTACGTGCACGTGTGCGCCACGTGGTTGGGGATGGCTGTCGAAGGAGACTTAGTGCAGCTACTTCTCCGCACTCTGAGCGAGAAGGAGAGCGTAGACTCCTACGAACTCTCTGTAGAGATTGGCAAAGACCACCAGTTGATAGTGGGCGCCATAAAAAGTCTTCAGTCTATGGGAGATGTACGTTTAATAGTCTTGCAAGCCAGGCCCAACCAAACCCAGAAAGGAGTGTGGATGATTTTTTGTGTGCTACACGTGAAGTTGAACTTTTTTAGTCTCACAAGCTAGGCAAAACCAACTGTAGTGCGGATCACTTCGATTATCGTACCCTTCCTCCCTCTCCCTTCCTCCCTCTCCCTTCCTCCCTCTCCCTTCCTGCCTCTCCCTCTCTAGGTGATTAGTACAGAACAGCGTCAGTTTGAGAGGTGGGTACTAACAGTGGAGGGAGAGGAGATGGTACAACATGGCAGCCATGAGGCACGACTCTTCAATGCTGTGGATCCTCAGAATGGCTCTATCCAGGCTGAACTGATGGTGTGTGGGTGGGAGGAGGGAGGGAGGGGGGACATGCATATTATTACAGGGCTTGCTTTACTCATGGTGTGTATAGGGAGAACATAGATCCTCCAATCCTCGCCTGCAAATCGTCTTCTCCTCTTCCACCTCCTCCCAACACTGCAATAGCTCTTTCTTAGGAGAAGGGGGGTTTGTATCAGTCTGGTTGTGTACAGTGAGTAGATGGGCATGGCTAATAGCTGATGAGCACCATTTCATGTAGCTTGAGTACTTAGTAGTTAACTTGTGTTCTAATTAAGTGTTAGCAATTAACAGCTTGGACAACCAACCTGTGTACAAGCGGGTGTACTGTGTGTATAGAATCCTTCAACTCACATACACATCCTCACCACAAATCCTCCACCACACACACACACACACTTCTCCACCACACACACACACTTCCTCCTCCTCTGTCCTTCACGCACCTTTTTTTCTCCCATGCAGAAGAATGTCCCACATGCAAAGGTAGGGTTTAGTAAGGCCATGTCCGCTGGTTGGTTGAAGATCAACAAGCAGGCAGAAGGAGGGCCACGTGTTTTCAGAAAGGTGGGCCATTATCAGGTATTCTTGTAAGGCAGTGATGCCTCAAATGCTTAGCCTTGTTCCTAGGCCTCCCGTATTTTCACTCTTTGGTTTGCATTTCACAAGAATACAGAGTGGAAGAACGTGTATTAGTGTGAATATAAACCAAGGAATAAAATTGGAGGGGCCTGGGGGAACGAGGCTAACAATGCTGCTACACCTTGCTAAATCAGCACGACCAAGATTGTTGGTATACATGTACAATGTAAGACTAGGTAGAGATTCTTTGAGCCAATAAGCCATAGCAAATTCACAATAAATGTTTTGATCCGTGAGCCATCATCAGTGCAATGATACAAAGTATGACCTACCTCGCTATATATGTGTGTCTATATATTATAGCAGGGTAGGTCACACTTCATATCATTGCACTGATGATGGCTCACGGATCGAAACGTTTGCAATACTGATTGTGAATTTGCTATGGCTTATTGGCTCAAAGAATCTCTACCTAATCTGATTGTGACGTAGCAGTTAACCACCTAGATCCCCATGTATCTATACTCGATTATGTACAATGTTCCTCCTCTCTTGTGCTGTCCGTAAGGCTCCACTGAGATCTGTGTGAGGTGGTAGTCAGTAAGATAGCAACAGCACTACTCGCCCCATATTATAGCAGGCAGCCTCTTGGTCTGTGGCTGTTTGTGTCGGAGTGGGGGGACATTTAGCCTCGTTCCCAGGCCCCAGTTTTTATTTAACAAGGCCTGGGAATGAAGCTAGGAGGGCACTTCAACTACTAGACTTCCTTAGATTTCAGCTTGTGCTTAGGAAGCCCTGTACTGGTAGAATGTGTGAGATGGGAGTGGATTCACACGCAGTTGTTCTGAGTCAGGAATAAAGTACCCTCTCCCCTACTCTCCTACCACACACACACACACACACACACACACACACACACACACACACACACACACACACACACACACACACACACCATACCACACCACACCACACACACACACACACACACACACACACACACACCACACCACACACCACACACCACACACACACACACACACATACTACTCCAGGTGGAGTCCATTAAAGACCAGGTACAGGAGGCGCTGCACACTCTGGCAGGAGGAACCACAGACAGTGTAACCGAGGAACAGCTGAAGGACTTCAAGAAGAGAAAACTCATTAGCAACATGTACGCATCCTGGGAGGGATCACTGGTTCCCTTGGTAACACACATCCTACCATTGCTGGATGAGATTGTTTATTTGGTTAGAAGGTTCCCTTGAGAAAGTGAAGAGTTCAGCTGAGACCTCCAGGCAATGCTGCCTACATAGCTTGTCTTATGCTCCTCTGCCCAGGGGTCCACGTTGCTCAGTGGTAGGAGTGTCTGACTAGTTTCAGAAGGTCTTGAGTTTGAATTCCAGCTGGACTTTTTTTCCCATGGGTTTATTTATCATTCTCTCTTGAAACAACAATATCCATGAGTGCCTACTGCAGTAAGTAACTTCACCTCTTCTTCTTTTCCTCCCCCCACCCCACTTCTGCCAGTGTGACAAAGTGTTTTGTGGTGAGAAAAGGGGCGGAGTTTTCAACTGAGGTGGTCAAACAGGAAGCAGAGCTCACTCCCGAGATGATACAGAGGTGAGGAAGGAGAGCGTTTAGTTTGTTCGTTGCTCATACTGTCCATAACAGTAACTGTCTTCATTATCCTCTCCCCATGTACACACACACACACACACACACACACACACACACATGCACACACACACACATGCACACACACACACACAGTGGCTCTTGGAAGACGAAGCACTTCAAGGCATACAACTTTGATGCACTGGGTGCCGCTCTCCCCTGCGGCCACCTCCACCCCCTCATGAAGGTCCGTGCCGAGATCAGACAAATCTTCCTGGAAATGGGGTGAGCTGGGACCCATTCCAAAACCAGATGTGTTCCCATTCTATAACAATGGTATGGAATGGGAATAGATGGTATACTATAGATCGGTCAGTTTTAATCTTGCGTGCAAGCTAAAAAGTTTTCATGGTGTTAAATTGAAGGTTATAGTATAATGCAGGTTGTACATGTACCTCAGGAAGACAAGTTTAAATATTTTGTGCCCTCCTTTCCTCCTCCCTGCCAGTTTCTCTGAAATGCCGACAAACAATTTCATCGAGAGTTCTTTCTGGAACTTTGATGCCCTCTTCCAGCCGCAGCAGCACCCGGCAAGAGATGCCCACGACACATTCTTTCTGAAAGGTACTAGTGAGGTGGGGTTACAGAGACAGAATAACCTGTTGCTATGGCAATGGGCTACCAAATGGTTGTTGGTAGGTAGATACAGGACATGAACATTAGGTGAGTGGGTGGAACTCAGTTGCATGGCAATTTCAAGCCCAACCTGCTCAGTTCAAACCTCTCTCCATCCATTCCTCCCTCCCTCCTGCTCAGTTCAAACCTCTCCATCCATTCCTCCCTCCCTCCTGCTCAGTTCAAACCTCTCCATCCATTCCTCCCTCCCTCCTGCTCAGTTCAAACCTCTCTCCATCCATCCATTCCTCCCTCCCTCCTGCTCAGTTCAAACCTCTCTCCATCCATCCATTCCTCCCTCCCTCCTGCTCAGTTCAAACCTCTCTCCATCCATTCCTCCCTCCCTCCTGCTCAGTTCAAACCTCTCTCCATCCATCCATTCCTCCCTCCCTCCTGCTCAGTTCAAACCTCTCTCCATCCATTCCTCCCTCCCTCCTGCTCAGTTCAAACCTCTCCATCCATTCCTCCCTCCCTCCTGCACAGTTCAAACCTCTCTCCATCCATTCCTCCCTCCCTCCTGCTCAGTTCAAACCTCTCTCCATCCATTCCTCCCTCCCTCCTGCTCAGTTCAAACCTCTCCATCCATTCCTCCCTCCCTCCTGCTCAGTTCAAACCTCTCTCCATCCATTCCTCCCTCCCTCCTGCTCAGTTCAAACCTCTCTCCATCCATTCCTCCCTCCCTCCTGCTCAGTTCAAACCTCTCTCCATCCATTCCTCCCTCCCTCCTGCTCAGTTCAAACCTCTCTCCATCCATTCCTCCCTCCCTCCTGCTCAGTTCAAACCTCTCCATCCATTCCTCCCTCCCTCCTGCTCAGTTCAAACCTCTCTCCATCCATTCCTCCCTCCCTCCTGCTCAGTTCAAACCTCTCTCCATCCATTCCTCCCTCCCTCCTGCTCAGTTCAAACCTCTCCATCCATTCCTCCCTCCCTCCCGCTCAGTTCAAACCTCTCCATCCATTCCTCCCTCCCTCCCTCCTGCACAGTTCAAACCTCTCTCCATCCATTGCTCTCTCCATCCATTCCTCCCTCCCTTCCACAGACCCAAAGTGCTCCTATCAGTTTCCAATGGACTACCTGGAGAGGGTCAAAAAGACACATGAGACTGGAGGCTATGGTTCTATTGGGTAAGCAATGGCGGCAAGACATCAGACTTTGTGACTCTAAAATCTCGCCTAGTCTCATTCTCATGCCTTTGCGAACCAAAACGGGAAACAAGGCTAAGTTGAACCAACTTCTGCTCCACAATGTGAAGAAAACACCTTACGCCCTTCTTTCCTGTCCTTCCCCCTCTCTCTCTTCCTTTTCCTTGCTCTCCTTCCCCTCCTCCACCTTCCCTCCTCCCTCTCCACCTCCCCTCCTCCCTCTTCACTGCATGAAAACAGTTTTCAGTATGACTGGAAGTTGGAGGAAGCTCAGAAGAATATTCTTAGAACGCACACGACGGCCGTCAGTGCAAGAATGCTCTACAAACTGGGACAGCAGGTTAGATTTCTTTATCTTTCTTTACCTAAAGCTAAAACATTGATTAGTACGGACACACACACACACACACACACACACCACCGCTAACAGGAAGAGTTCACACCAGTAAAGTATTTCTCAATTGACCGTGTGTTTCGCAACGAGACCCTTGACGCGACTCACTTGGCGGAGTTCCACCAGATTGAGGGGGTGGTAGCTGACCGTGGTATCACTCTCGGTGACCTTATGGGCATACTCAACGAGTTCTTCTCTAAGATGGGTGTGTATATGTGCATGTGTGTGTGTGTGTGTGTGTGTGTGTGTGTGTGTGTGTGTGCGCGTGTGCGTGCGTGTGCGTGTGTGGTGTGTGGTGTGTGTGGTGTGTGGTGTGTGTGTGTGTGTGTGTGTGCGTGCGTGCGTGCGTGCATGCGTGCGTGTGCGTGCGCATGTGTTAGTGTGTTTGTATTGGTGTAACCATGTGTGATGCAATAAGTCAGAGAGACAGTCCGGCATTCTCCACACATGATTGTTCATGTTCCTTCTTGCCCTCTCCCTCCCAGGTATCCACAGACTCCGCTTCAAGCCAGCGTACAACCCGTACACAGAACCAAGCATGGAAGTGTTTAGCTACCACGAAGGTAAGGAGACCCTACTCTTCTGTACCCTCTCTCTTTTTCTACTTTTCCTCCTCTCGTTCCTCCTCCTCTACTCCTCGCCTTCCTCTCTCCTTTCTTCCCCTGTTTCGTCCTTCTCCTCATCTTCATCTCACCTCTTTCTTCCTGCCTTCTCTTTCTCTCCCCCTCGTCTTCTTCCTCCCTCTCTTTCTCTCTCTTCACAGGTCTGAAGAAGTGGGTTGAGGTGGGTAACTCAGGAGTGTTTCGTCCAGAGATGTTACTACCCATGGGACTGCCAGAAGACATTTCTGTCATTGCATGGGGACTATCATTGGAGAGGTAATGTGGATTCACAGGTTTAAGTTTGAGAGGATTTAGAGGAAGAAAGTTGGTGTTATGAAGAATTTGTATTTTAGCTGAGCACACACATGCTGCGCACATACACACGCATGCACACACGCACACACACGCACGCACACACGCACACACGCACATGCACATGCACACACACACACACACACACACACACACACACAGGCCAACAATGATCAAGTATGGGATCTCAAACATCCGAGAGCTAGTCGGCCATAAGGTCAACCTCCAGATGGTCCACGACAACCCTCTCTGTCGCCTCAACAAATAGCCACCCATTCTGCAGTCATCATGAGAATCAGACAATTATTCTGTTTTTAGTCAATCAAATTTCAAATTTTTTTTTTGCACACATGGAAACTGTAGGAAATGACATTTATTAATCTTAAGCAGGAAATGACATGTATTAATCTTAAGCAGGAAATGACATTTATTAATCTTAAGCAGGAAATGACATTTATTAATCTTAAGCAGGAAATGACATTTATTAATCTTAAGCAGGAAATGTTTTGTACCCACTATCTAGCTATTGCTAAGTTTGTAGTCTCATTCCCATACTGCATTCATGGCAAAAAGTTGTCTGGGTACGAGACCAAGCAAACTTCACAGCAATACTGCAAATAATCTGAAATCCTATATAGATGGTTTTTATGGGGTGTGGCTTCACTTTCGGAGGGCAAGAGTTGGGGTCTGCATGTGTTTAGATCAGCTGTGTGCAAAATACAGGCATGGAAGCGCTACATCAAGTCCATTATGAAAGATAAAAGAATCTGCTTGAAAGGTCCACTGCACAGCTGCCTCGTGATTGCGTGTTTGCCCTCCGGAAGTAGGACGCTTAATTGACATTTGGAAGTCACCTATACACTAGATCTATACTTGATCTTCTCAAATCCTAACGTCTATTTTGCCAATTAAGTTGTCTGGTGTTCCTGGCCTCCTTGCTGCCTCCCACCTTACTCACCCTGCGTGTACAAAGGGGTTAATTACCCCATCTGTCAGTCCAGCAATGAAATTAGTCCCAATTACCAGGTTAACCAATTGTTGTACGCAGTAACATAACATGCATGACAATCTAACAAAGATTCTGACAAACTCTTAGTTTAATGCACAAGTTCCCACTCCAAGGAACTATTGTGTAAATAATGGAATACACAAAGTAAAAATTAAGAACAGTTACTGTGGGTCAGTGTTGATACAATACAGTGCAGGTAGAAAAACTGAGTCCAGAAAAAGAAAAGTCCGAACTGTTCAATAATCCAGCAGCTGTGTTCTCTCCCCCGGATCACCGTTGCCTGGGAAACAAGTGGAACAGTTATAAGCAAGATGTGTTGTGAACACACACCACTTGTATGTAGCTAGACCATCTTAACCTTTATCCCCAGGCTCTCCCCTGGGAACGAGGCCAATCTTGAGGCAGGGGAGAAATGGTCTAGCTTAATAGATGATAATAGAGGGAGAGAGAGGGAGGAGGGTGATATATCTACGTACCTGTGGCTGCACAGTGCTCCTCTGATGCAAAAGGGTGGCACTTATGATGGATCCTTGTCCCACACTCGCTGCACTCACGACCCTGTGCAATGAAGCCATAGATCATCTTGCCACAGTGGGTGCACCATGTCGGCTTCTTGAAGTTGGCAACCTTAAAGTTGTGAACACCTGTAATGACAGAAACCCAGTGGAAGTGGTGTAGGTTGTCTGTGTACAATTGTTTTGGCACATAACACAGGAAGTTCAGTTATATTTATAGCTTCATTTTACTATGATGTCATTGAGGGTAATGGTGGGGTTTAATTGGAAACTTAAACCATGATCAGGTTGTATATGAGTGATTGTTGTGGCCAATACCTCTTGTGGGATTTCCACCCCATAGTCTGGTAATCTTATGAGTGGGTGTTGTGGGTATTACTTGTGGGATTTTCACCCCCACAGTTGGTATCTTATCGCCTCTCTTCTTGCTTGAGTGGGTGTTATGAGTGTATATCTGACTTGTGGGATTTCCACCCCCACAGTTGGTATCTTATCGCCTCTCTTCTTGCTTGAGTGGGTGTTATGAGTGTATATCTGACTTGTGAGATTTCTACCCCACAATTGGGTAAATCTGATCTGCTATCTTGCATGAGTGGGCTGGTGTACATGTTGTCGGTCATTAACCCTCGGCGCGCATGCGCAGCGAGGGTTACGGTACTTGGTCTGTGTGTCTGTTACTCAACATCTCACTTTTCATGTGATTATTCATGCCACAAACGATACAACCTTCTTAGCGGCGGATGAAGGTTGAAAATTTTAAGCGATTTTCTCTGAAAATGCTTTGTTGCGAAGCTAGAGCGTTTCCTGTTGGTACAGCTACATGATAAGTCAGCCATTTTTTACTCCGCGGAAAACGCGCATGCGTATGAATTTGGACCACGTGGCTAGCGGCCATTTTGTTCTTGGGAGAGACGTTCTTTGCGAGTTCGATTATTGGCCGTTGGCAGTAAGTATGCCTCCGACAAAGGTATTCCCGCAGTGTAAAGCTGCTGTACCTGTAAGACGGAAAACGTGAACGCTGTGCAGAGAAAAGAGCGAGATAGAATGCACAAAGCAAGCATGGGAGAGTCTGAAACCTTTGAGCAAACTGTGCAGAGGAAAGAGCAAGATAGAATGCACAAAGCAAGCATGAGGTTGCATGATGTAAAATAACCACAATGTACTGCACTGTGTGAATATTAGGCCCAAGTGCCTAGCTGTCAGAACAGATTCGAGGACAGACAGTTACAAATGAATTGATATCAAAAGGCATGCCATATCAACTCGAAAGCAAACGTCATGATACTATTGTTCACAAGACAGTGATCGATTCTAGTTAACACACAAATACATTCACATGCACTGCTGCGCCGAGGGTTTGGCACTTCAGTGCCTTTCATTCTATCTTGACAAATTTTGTGATCTAGCTTGCTCCTGCTTGACAACCACAAATATGTTATAGTTTCATTTCAAGGCTCAAGAATTATACGCCCACTCAGTCAAAGTAGAGTGGCCCTACTCAAGTGCATGACTGTGTGGTTGCTAAGTGTGATTGAGTGATTATGAGACACTGACACAATTGAGGAGGTGGAAATCTTACAACTGCACACTGCCACTAAAAAAAGGTTTTTGGGACATGTGCAAAATCTAAAAATGGAGGGCATACAGACACAGCACAATATAGGGAAAACCTAGGACAGCTTACACACACAGGAAGATTTCCACCTCCTCATTGGGGCATATGTCTATCCACCCACCAGGGAACAAAATGAGGATGGTGAGGAGTAGAGGCGTAGCAAAACCTATTTTAGTAGTCATGCATGTTGGCTTCAGCTACCCTGCAATACACTTCCAAGCCAAAGGGTTCCTTGGCTCTTTATAACCAAGAGCGCAAGACGGTTTCGTTTTAGAGGAGGATAAAAATGACATCATTCCAATAATGCTAAGCCAATCTCTCAAGTTACGGTTACCCACAATCAAGCTGGTGGTTTGATCCGATTAAGTAACTGAAAACGGTCCACCCACACCAGTTTTGGCGTCTGTGCTGGAAAATGACTGTAAACGCCCCCGGTCACAATGTAGCCCACACAATAATACATTCCACTGAATAAGATCGGGTTTGCTGCTCGGTTGCATGGAATGCAGGGCAAATTGAATATCATACTACTGACACATCATTCGTCCACAAAAACCAGGGCCCCGGGACTCTTACTGTAAAATGTACCTTTGGGAGGCTTTCCACAACAGTCAGATACTGAGTGGTGACACTTGTGGTGAATTTTGATCCCACACTCGCCGCACTTTTCCCCCTGGTTGTAAAGCCCCCATATCAGCTTTCCACAGTGGTCGCACCACGTTGGCCTCCTCAGGTTGGTGCTCTTGAAGCTGTGCGAGTCTGTGGCCACCATAGTGGTGTCTTCCACCTTGCCCTCTCCCTGCACTGCCCTCTTTCGCACTTCCATATCCACCATCTGCATACATCCAATGATTATGATTTTTAACGTTTGCAACGGGGAGCACGCTGTATTAACGTACTACGCATGCACAGTTCAGTTTATATACTTGTATATTATAAACTTAAATATTATGAGAGAACCTACCTTTCTAGTTCTGACTGGTTTGAAAGCGTCTGATAGTTGGCTAACCGATGAATGCACTGTATACTGTGGGACAAGAATCGGATCCACTTTATAATCGTACAACTTCCGGCCTTTGTAAGACATTTTCAATGACATCACTTCCGGCTGGATTTTATTAGCTCTCAAGTGGTTGTGCATGTTGTGATCCACACCAGTGTGTAATTTGAAACAATTGGTGTGTGTGTGTGTGTGTGTGTGTGGGGGGGGGGGGGGGGGGGGGGGGGGGGGGGGGCAAAGCAATACCATTAATTGTATTTAGTGAACAGGAAGTGACATCAGTGGAAAACGATCTATTTTTGAACTGTCAAGTGTGTTTATAAGGATAGCTATTAGATGTGTTTGTGCAACTTACCTGGTTCCAAACTATATATGGCAGTGACCACATCAATTCGGCCCATACATGCACATGTGTACTATCATATTCTCTCTATAAATTAATTTTTCATACAGTCGTGTATGTACAATTATCAACTGGGGATGGGAGCTACAGCATAGAACACAAGAAAAGTAGTCAATCCACTTAAAAAAAAAAAAATTATGTAGTAGTCATTTACACAATTGTCTTTATTAAGATGGGGTTTCAGCACAGTGTACAACAGATTGGGGGCTACAGCAACAGAAGAGTAAATGTCAGTGTGTACAACAACACCTAGTGGTCCAGTACTAATTGACATTGTTGCTGAATGTGCAGTCTCCGCCTGGGAAGAAAGAACCAAGGTACATTAACACACAGGAATGGTCCCATCACTTCACGGTCAAGGTACACATTGCATAACCTCAAACCCAGGATTTCTGTCCCAGATTTCTCAAAAACTGTGAGAGAAAATCTGGACCAGAAAGCCTGGGTTTGAGGCTTTTTACTGCATAGTAAACTCTACATTCAAGCTATATTCCCAACTTTCACTGTTGTAATCATGAAAGTCTACTTTGCTTTGCTTGAGGTGTGAGCGTTCATTTATCAAACTAATGCAGGTTTCACAAGGCTAGCAGCAGCACTAGAGATAGTACCTATTGTGAGATCAGCTGGGTCTTCTCTCCGGGTTCCTCCTCACCTGTTGCAAACAAATGAGTAAAAAAATATTCCACACATTATTATACAATGTTACAAACAAGGCGATCATGAGGTTCTGTGAGATGTGATGATTAGTGACCAGCAAATACTCTAGATAATTACTTATAGCTCAAGAACTTCTTGTTTAGTACCAGTGTTGCTTTACTCAGAACTAACGACTCTCTTAGTATGGCCTTTGCACTAAGCAGTAAATTATACCAAGGAGAAACTATATTAAAACAGAAAACTACATTATTTTTCCGGCCACTGATAAGTATACAGTGGAACCTCTCTAATACGGATACCATTGGTACCAAAATATTTGTCCTGATTAGTGAGGTGTCCTTGTTTCAGGGTGTCCTTTAAGAGAGGTTCCACTGTACCTCATTTTGGAAATCTAGTAATTGAAACTACAACTTGCCAAAAGAAAAAAGGTGAGAAACTAAAACCATTCAGAATCTAGAAACTGACTGGGTAACTAAATACTAAACTAATAACATATAAACACACACACTTCATTACCCTTCACTGTGCATGGTTTGGACACCTCTTCGTGACATTCATGGTGGATCTTCATCCCGCACTCGGTGCACGTGCAGCCCTGATTGCAGAGCCCCCACATGAGCTTGTCACAGTGTTCACACCACGTTGGTATCTTGAAGTTGGTGCCCTTGAAGTTATGGACACCTGCACAAATCAACCATTAATGCAAATATCAAGGTAGGTTATACATTAGTACTTTTAAAATTTTGTGTTAAAAAAATGTCAGCGCAGGAAATGGCTTTGTAATGTAGTTTAATGGCAAAAATTTCCTAATCTACACAGGCAAGAGCAATGAAACGAAGAAGTCCTACGATATAACTTTTTAAAAAAAAACTAAAATGGCATTAAACTTCGCTTGATTAAATCTTCTGATAAAGCCTTTGAGCTAAGTAGCGTTCTAACTGAGGTAAACCTGCAGCACTAAACTTGAGATTCTGCTGATCATCTCGGGGCGCAATTTAGACTTGAAACAAAGGAGGAAAAAATGCACAAATATTTGATCACACTTGGGTAATATAGTGGAAGCTTATAGTCCAGAAAGAGGCGAGCACTTGTAATCAGTTTAATGGCCACATACCTCTGGTAGCTAGCTAACCTAATTTCAGTGAGTGGGTTAAGTTCCATATATAGGATCGTAATGAATGAGCTAGTGACTTTGGAATTCATAAAATTTAATGAATGACATTTACTATGATGTATGTATGATGTAGCTGTTTTTGTTTACTGCAGAAGAGGGAGAGGAAATATCTGGTATATATGCACACATGTGGGTGTTAAATACCAGAGAGTCGGTAGACTCTCTATGTAGGGATGGCACAGAAGTGCAAAATATGCAAGCAGAAGCTTGAGCCCCAAAAATGTTGTGTTAAAGACATGTCATTGCAGGCAACCACTCTGCAATGTAGTTTTTTAGCTAAGTGCCACTAAGCTTTGATTAAATCTTCTTGTAAAGCCTTTTAGCTAAGTTGTGTTCTAGCTAAGGTGAATCTGTAACACTAAACTCTAGGTTCTGTGAGTATCTTGCAGTGTGGTTTAGACTTGAAACAATAAGATTAAACTTTTGGCGATTTTCATCAGGTGGCAACTGAAAGATGCAAATTAGGAAGCATCATAACCTGACTTATAATCCAGAAAGAAGCAAGCATTTGTAATCAAGTTAGTAGCCACATATTTACACAAGTCTAATAACTAATAGTGAGTAGATTAAAGTTCCATATATATGATCATAGTGATGAATGAGCTAGTGCTTTAGGAATTTAATGAATAATGTTGCTATGATGTATGTATGATGTAGCTGTTTTTGTATCAAAGAGGAGGAAGTGTCTGCACATTATAGTTTGTGGGATATTGTGTGGGTGGATCAGAGTACTGCTGCATACCACATTTACCACACTATAGTACAACTCAACATATAGATAGTGCCTCTGACGTCCAGCGTAGTCTGAATATAGTACCTGATGTCACATGCAGACAGTGAAAATGAGTCAAAATTTCAGAGTTATACCACTTTACCTGTAGCTGTACTGCAAAACATCAAAACTGCCTGACTGAGTTACTTTGTTGCTCAGAATGGATTTCGTTTCGAATATGGTTATCGTACTCAGATAAAGTAAAGTAACAAAAGCCCCGTTTACACTAGCACTGGTTTCAAATCGGTTTACGTTTAAACCGGTTTGGCTAAACCACATCGTTATGTGGTTTTGGGGCGTTTACACAGCTGCCCTAAACCGATTTGAAACCGCTTTGAAACCGGTTAAAACTGCTAGTGTAAACGGGGCTAAAGGGCTGTATCTGAGATAATTCTGTTCTTGCTCATGTACAATAATTGTTTCTCCAATTTAAGAACTGTTAGCCTCCATGTGACATCAGCTACAAACTCTTTGGTACGTCTGCGCGCAGACTTTTCCCTCTCCTCCTCCGCACTCAAAAGAGAAAACAATTAGAGCATGAAACTTTCCCACTATCTTATTTGTCAACAAAGTTGCATATTTTCCACAAACCTTGTACTTGCTATTACCAATAATTATGATTCAAGTCCTTTATATGTAGAGACCATGCATGGATCTATGTGTCTTAGAGATCACGTTCTGGCCAATGAGATTGCAGAAAATACGTCTTACTATGTTCTAAAAATACAGCACATGTAGCTACCTTTTGGCGGGGTACCACAAAACATGAACACTTGTTCATGGCACCGGTGGTGTACGGGCACCCCACACTCATGACACTTGAGTCCCTGCTTGTAGCACCCCCAGATTAAATCCCCACAGTGCTCACACCATGTTGGGACCTTAAAAGTGTAAGGCTGAAAGTCGTGGGAGGAGCTTACGATCTCCTCTTCCTGCTCCTCTGTTTGTCCTTCAGTGGCAGTTCCAGCGGCAGTAGCACGCTTGTGGAGTGATGAGTCCTCACCAGACATCTGCAGGTCCAAAATGCCCGTTGTCATCAAAGATTAGCCTTATTCCCAAGCCTCCCATTGTCTAGCCTCATTCCCAGGCCTCCTATCATCTAGCCTTATTCCCAAACCTCCCATTGTCTAGCCTTATTCCCAGGCCTCCCTGTTTCTTATTCTTTAGTATGGTTTCAAATAATACACTAAGTGTAAGAGTAGTTACCGCTTCTCTTCCACTTCTGTGTGTTATTGTGAAAGCAAATCGGGATTCATATGGAATCAAGCAATCAACTTCCTTTTTTAAAGCCAATCAAGGGATCAAGCAGCATAAATCAACAGATTGAGGATAGTAAGAATCGGCATGGCTACCATTTTGTCCTTTGAATTACTGTAAATCGAGATCAAGAGCTTCTGAAGAGAAAAATCCAGTGATCCAGCACAATTTGGCCGATCAAAATTTGTACACACTTCCAACAGGCAACATGTGAAAGACTGCCATCTACCACCCATTTGTTTTTGTTTATCTACACCTGGGTGAAGCAAACCCCCCAGTGGAAGGGATCTAAGACTAGAGGCATGTAAGGGCTGGGAACAAGGCTGTCTTTTTAGTGGACAGTTCGTAATAAAGTGAATTGAGAGAACTTGCAGAAGCAAGTTTTGTCTTCGTCACAGAGCCAAGAAAGTGTATCAGTTTCTTCCGAAATTACTGCTTTATAGGTGTAGGAAAATAAGACCAATATGCAAAATGGGCTTGGCAAGGTAGAGAGTAGGAACAACACAGCACAAACAGGGCCGTTAGTGCAACGCCCTACACAAATTTACCTCTGCACGAAGACCGTAACCTAGCCTGCCAACCAACACTTCATGAAAACATTCAGCAGGTCAAGGGTCAGGGGTGGAGGCCAACAAATTGTGCGCGCGCCGTCAGCCCCACCTACTAACCAACAGTCTTTCGATGTCCCTGCAAAATGCAACTGGCTTATGAAACTGAAATCAGTGTACATAGATCACCAGTGGATTGAGGGCTCCTGTAAGGCCTACAAAATACTAACATGTATCTTCAGTACAATCGTTACAGTGACAAAACACTGTTCACACAACATGTCGATAGCATCCGCAATAATATTTAAAACAGTGAAAGCTCATTGCTAGTCTTCTGAGATGGCACTTGCTGGTGTCCCCAATGTCCATAGATTATATAGCTCTATAATCTATGCCAATGTCATACTACTGTCTTCATTGCATATTGCAAGATTACAGCTGTATGAACTGCTGAACTGCTGAACTGACATGAGCCTAAACGTTAACACTGCAGCTCGGTACTAATCTGTCCTTTAGAACTGCAATTCTCCAATCACTGGCAGTATGGTTCTCCAAATCCTGTGAGGTTTGCAGAGGCTGCTGAGTACATGTATTAGGCACCGGTGAACTCTCTGTTTAATAAAAAGCAGGTCTAGGTCATGATACCAGACTCTAGGCACTGCTACATGCACCTTGCATGCTATGGGACACTAGATCAAATACTTTCCCTGCCAATTGCATCGTTTCTTTTTATTCTCTCATGACTCAACTTGATCTATCTTTCTGATCTCCTGTCAGAAAGTTCTTCCTGCAGTTACATGTAGGGCACTGGGTGCTGTGTTTCTCATGTTCATCCAGGCAAGCCTTAATTGCAGAAGATCTTCTCACAGGAGTCATGCTGGTGCCAGGCCGCCAGTTGAGCAGGTTCTAGCAAGCCCAGCTCCCCCCCACCAGTTGAACAGAGGCTGCCAGTTGAGCAGGTTCTAGCAAGCCCAGCCCCCGCCACCAGTTGAGCAGAGGCCACCAGTTGAGCAGAGGACACCAGTTGAGCAGAGGACACCAGTTGAGCAGAGGACACCAGTTGAACAGAGGCCACCAGTTGACCAGAGGACACCAGTTGAGCAGAGGCCACCAGTTGAGCAGAGGCCACCAGTTGAGCAGAGGCCACCAGTTGAGCAGAGGACACCAGTTGAGCAGAGGCCACCAGTTGAGCAGAGGACACCAGTTGAGCAGAGAACACCAGTTGAGCAGAGGCCACCAGTTGAGCAGAGGCCACCAGTTGAGCAGAGGCCACCAGTTGAGCAGAGGCCACCAGTTGAGCAGAGGCCACCAGTTGAGCAGAGGACACCAGTTGAACAGAGGCCACCAGTTGAGCAGAGGACACCAGTTGAGCAGGTTCCAGCAAGCCCAGGTCAACAATTGTCACAAGTGCATGACGTTAGGTTTTTTCCAAGTCCATGCAGGCCAGCAAGTGCACAGTCATGGTTGTCACTACCAAATGTCACTGAGGCTGGTACTGTCATGTAAATGACTTATTAGGATATGGATGATTGTTAGAAGTCTTGATTTAATTTTAGCTAGCTATATAATCAAGTACCCTCAGCTCCACCTACAACTAAAAACAGAGATTGTCATCAGAGTAGGATGTTCTCCAGTGACAATGGGAGAGGTTTCTGCTGGGAAGGAGTGATAAATTATAGTGAAGATCATTCATGGCCACTGAACTGTCTAGCTATAGCAAAGGCCACCAGCCAACAACAAGCTTAAGTGGGGGGGAGTGCATGCATGAGCGGTAGCAGTCTTCATCTCCCAGTCACCCCATGAGTGCAGCAGATGTACATGCAAGGCCACCTGGTATTAGCAGGAACATGCCATGTAGGTGACTGTGTAACATGTAGGCCTGCTTTTTTCTGGGAGAGAAATTTTAGTTGCAACCAGGCTCAACCCATAGCCTCGTTCCCAGGCCTGTCCTATTTTACTCTTCTGTTTGGGCTCACAGTTAATACACAAAAATGCCACAGCAAAAAAAACAAAAAAAAACAAAAAAAAAACAGGCAGGTCTGAGAATGAGGCTACTCAAACCAAGTTCTTTGATTTGCTAAACCGGTTCAGACTACATGATTCTCTTTGTGGCAATGATTGAGACACTGTCATCATAAACATGGCACAGGAATGAGACTTAATTGACATCATGTGAACGAAAGATTTCATAATAAATTAAGGCAAACAGACTACAGTGCATGACTCTCATGTGGAGATGGTTGATACATTGTCATCGTAATGCTAACTGGAGTAGTGGATTAGCTCATCGTGACATCACATACAAATTTCTACTGCATGTGTATAAACTTAGCACAAAACAGATTCTACATTACGTGAACGAAAGATTATAATAAATTAAGGTGAACTGTACACAAATAAAACGTGACCAGCACATAACTATATTAACAGAAAATTTTTAGCTGCATCAGTCTGCATGTACATATATAAGAAAGACAACCAACTTCACAACAACAAACATCTTATTAGTACACTGTATACTCTTTGGCTCTTTGAGGGCCAAGTATGATACAAGGAGGGAAAAAATATTATATAATTACTAGATAACTATAACGTTTGGGTAAGTCTTGAAACCAGGAGGGAGATGGTGCCGGATAGTAGAACCATTATAGTGACAGTAGTACTGCTTGATTGCAATAGCACTGAGGAGCTTGCAGGCTCGCGGTCAATAGTGAGAAATTGAGATCTTGTAGCTGGGGGGCCTGTGACTAGATTTTGGTTGATAATATCCCCGCGTGGCATCACTGTTCTGGTACTTCGTACTTTTGCATGTGCTGCAGGTTCAAGTGTTGAAGCTTCTTCAGTTCTTGAAGTTGCTGGGGATGATATAGTTCTCGAATCTACAGGGGTAGACATTCTATTACTTGTAGCTGTCTGTGTAGAGGTTAATGTCTGTGATATTCTTTGTGCTGTTGTGGCTACTTTGCTGCTGGTTGGGTCCTGTGATGCCGAGTCGGTTGGGAGGGAGGCATTATCTTCCTGGGGAGGGCTGGTGGGTAGTGGGGAGGTCAGCAAGGGAGGCCAACTGGAAGAGAGAAGGATGGAGTATGTGGTGTGTGTGAAGGAAGGAAGAGAGAGAACCAAAGCAGAGTAAGTGCTTTGAAAATAACTAGACAATCAATGATTTACTGTAGATCGGGAAATGTTCATGTTAAAAATAATGCTGTAAAAAATTTTCGTGGTGTTAAATTTTCGCAGTTTTGTTCAGTCCACGAAATTTTATTAACAGTTGATGGTTACAATATGGACGAGCGCCTGAAGCATTCCTAGCATTTAGTCTACTACCAGGTATTGGGAGAGCCAGGTATCACTGACTGCCATCGTCAATCGGACATTTATCTCGGGGGGATGTAGACATCAGCCCTCCCACGTACAAAGGGCATGCAATGAAAGTGCATCTCACTGCATAATGACATCTGTTTAAGAATCACCCCCCAAATATGTTTGGAATGACTACATATACATTTGGCTGGCATAAAAGAAAATCACCTAGGTGTATTTGACTGGTACATGGTTCCTTTCAGAAGATAATTATTGGTCAGTACTTTCAACTCTTTTCATGCCATAATTGCTAGATCTTTGAAACATGTACCGGTGTTTGGCAGGGATGTAGTTATTACAAAGAATAAGATCTCATTATGCTTCCAAGACCAATGTAAGAAAACCTTCCTCCGTAAATATTTCAGAGTCTCAGAGTCTGACATTGTTTGTTTAAATTTTGGTTTGAGAGTGCCATAGGAAGAGGTAGTCAAGTGTTTGTTAAACCACTCGACTATGGACCAAGTCTCAGCTCAGCTGATCTCACTCCTGAGATCAGCTGTGATGTGTTTGAGGGGATCCCGCTCATCCAGGGGACGCCCGGCCCTTCCCGCGGTTGGTGAGGGGGACATTGAACTCGCACTCATTGAAGGACGTGTTGGTCAGTAAAATCTTTTTCATAAACTCCTTCCTACATTTTTGATGTCACTTGTTTGTCAACTTATATATATAAAAAAATAATAATAAAAAAAATAAGAAAAAAATTTTAAAAAGTCTCAGGTTCACACAAGTCTTGTTTACCCCTTCTCTCCTTGGAAGACTGGCCTTTTGAGCTTGGAGGTTTAAGTAAATATCTTTCTCTTTTATCTTCAGTGGGTACTTGACCCTTATTTTGGCCAATTCATAATCGTTTTACTAATCTAATCGACTCTAAAATGTATAAATGGATAATAGGTTTTCAGTACTTAGATTAATTAGGCTGACGTCAAAACATGTTCTTGATTGGTGCATCCCAAAACATTGTTTACATCTCAAGTTACAACGCATTTCACTGGAAGGCTGCAGTGGTCGAAATGGGACAATACTTCAATATTCTTACAAAGAGAAAACCTGGCACACCCCACACATTACACATTTGCGATAAATGGATCATATTTCTGTAATGGGTCTTCCTACTAAGGGAGGAACGCATGCACTAGATTGAAAGAAATAGTTTCACTACAACTGCTAATTCTGTGCACATGGCTGCAATGTACAAACATGAGCTTCTTAAATATTCAAAAATAAGGTGATAAGTGAGCCAGAGGCGGGGGTGGTTGATAGTGAGAGTGCTCATGTAATGCGCCTGTACAGACAATCCACCCAGGCCCGCAACCATATCCGAAGAGGATCTCCACTTAACCGTTAGCAGTGTAACTGACCATGAAAAAGAACTGAAACGGATAGTTGAAATCAGCTAAGGCTTGTAGCCTATGCCACTTTAGCAACTTGCTTCCGCTCTTCTGCCGTTGGTTCAGTGGTAATGTAATATGAGACATTAAGCCACAGCTGAATGTCATTCAATTGTACAGCAAACTAAATCAGTTACGAAGCAACCGTCAATCTCTGAAGAAAGAATTCTGACTCAATATGCTTGAGTACAATTAAATCATCTCTACAGGTGGCCTCTAAGAGCCCGTTGTGTAGTTAGGTGGGGTTGAACAATGTATGCCAACATAATTAGCATGATCCAATTGTCTTCCGTTCTGTGCACAAAACTTCCATATTTGGAGCTTAGGAGCAGCTGTAACAAATCATCATAATTCGCTCCATGTCGCAAACACAGGAAAGTCCCACAATGGCAGTTTCATTTGACTCTCCCACCTGCCTCGTTGTGCTACAGGACAAAGACAATGGGTGTGAAGAAAGCTGGGCGTGAAAGTTGTAACGAGCAATTCACTCTGAAAAGGCAGCAATTCACTTTGTTGCTATTGTCGCCCTAGCATGATCACAGGACTACCACATGGGAACGAGGCTACTCTAACCCCTAGACAACCACTAGCCCACACAATCCTCTACATGTACTGCACAGGCGGTACTGAATGGTTCAGTCACCTATCCTGTTGCCTGGTGGTTGTAGCTCTGTGGTCAGAGCACGGGCAGTTCAAGCCAGGTGCCCTGAATCTGATTCACAGCAACTGCCAGCTTTACGTTACACTCAGATGTATAGCTCTACTGGTGGCCTAGCTAGTGGCTAAAGTAGCTAGCCTAGAGTGTCTGGGCGCGAGCTCCATCACCAGGAACAAGAATTTCCCACCTTGTCCTTCCATGGCTGGGTACATTCAGTTACAGAGGGTGTTAAGTAAACCATTAGCCCCCCTGTATTCTCCAAGCCCTTGTTATTCATGAGTATCGAGGGTGACAAAATGAACTCACCTTGGTCGTGGGGGCGTGTTGATGATGTATTTATCCCAGAGATGGGCAAGGGTATCGGAGTCAATGGTCGGCAGGACGTCCACCGTTTCCTCCTCCCACACTGGCATGATGCGGGGCACGGAGCCAGGGTGGCCGAGGGCTATGATGTTACTGGGTAGGCTCGGACTGGAGGGAGTGTGGGAGTGTGTGTGTGTGTGTGTGTGTTTGTGTGTGTGTGTGAAAGCACAGTTAACAGGGGCTCAGACACAAGTGATTGGCTATCTACCTGCAATGCACAAAGTCATCTAGCACCTACGCTGAGTACCCACAGTACAGCTAGGCCTAGAGTGACAAAACCATGACATCACTGGGCGTGCAGGTACTCCACCACCATGCGATTGATATTGAAGTAAGCAGTAACAGTGTGACACGTGCATGCTATGTATTGGTCATGTGACATCATGTGTTGGTCATGTGTTGGTCATGTGTTGGTCATGTGTTGAAGTAAGCAGTAACAGTGTGGCACGCGCATGTCATGTATTGGTCATGTGACATCATGTGTTGGTCATGTGTTGGTCATGTGTTGGTCATGTGTTGAACAGTGTGGCACGCGCATGTATATCATTGATTTCAACCACTGTGAAATCTCTGTGAGTCACTTGCAACTGAGGATGTGTATCATACTGCAAAAGTGCAAGTGCAGCCACGCCCACACTGATAATCAAAGTGCAGCCACGCCCACACTGATAATCAAAGTATGAAGGGTAACATAATTAAACCAGTTCAGTTCACACCCATGCAGTCAAGGAATAGAGGGATGTAGGGTATATAGGGATGTAGGGTATATAGTTCACACCAATGCTGATCTGGGAACAAGGGTATACAAATTTGTACCCTATATCCCTCTGTACCCAGATCCATTGACTGTATGGGTATGAGCTCAGCTGCACTTATTTAAGTTTAGCACACTCATAGTTCACACCAATGCTGATCTGGGAACAAGGGTATACAAATTTGTACCTTATATCCCTCTGTACCCAGATCCATTGACTGTATGGGTGTGAGCTCAGCTGCACTTTCATACACTACATTACGTCCGTCTGTCACAGATGTCTTCACAAAGGCTGAACAACACACTTTGTATGTAGCCTACCCATACCTCAGAGCCACATCCTCCGGCCCCTTGGTACAAGGTACATAGTAGGTGTTAAAGTGCATACCCACTGAATGGATCAATCTGGATACACCTGCAATGTGTGTTTATTTTATTTATTGTCTACACAGAATATTTGCAGCTGCAGTCAGATCCACTGATTGGAGGTTAATTTAGTGTGTTACCATGCACTTTGTACCCGAGGGTTGTAGGATAAGAGCATAATTTAGATTTCAAGTTTCAAATGCAGTTAGGTTAATAGCACCAGTGAATGGCTAGTAATTGTACAAAGCACGAATGTTACAACTTTCCCAGCTTTGTAGTGAGCAAGTAGGAGCATATCGAGGTTCAGTCTCATTCCCAGACCATGTGAGAGGGGGGAACAATAGCCTGGGAATGAGACTTGCAAAGCTTATAAAAATAGGCTATCTCATGTAATAACAATATGTGTGTAGCATATGTTTCACTGTTCATAAACATGACGTACATGAGCAATGGCAGTAATTTATGGAATCCCTCCTCTGGTCCACTTACAAATTTGGCAGACCGCAAGCGGCCAGTAACTGGAATGGGTTGGGTTACTCAAAAATGCAATTTCTGTGTGTTGATTATGCGGTGTAATTTCAGGAGCATTCTTCAAATTTCTTCATTTCCATGATTGCTTCTGGTGGAGCCAGTCATATTCAACACCCTAATTTGATTATTGCCCATGACCTAATAAGATTACTGGCGTTAACAAGACCGGAATCTGGATTACGTGCCACCAACTTAATTAACAAATTCCTGGTAGTGCTCTGTACCACTTCAGGAACAATAACACTCTAATAGGGCTGCTGTTGTCGCATGCGTGCAAACGTGACTCTAGCGAGGGAAGGAATGCTTCGTTGCCCGAGGCTCTACATAACATGCAACACCCTAAGGAAGGGGAGGGGCCAAGCGTGGGCAGCAAATAGTTGAAGCACAGTTGTGAAACGGTACATGTACATGGGCCCAAATAAGGCAACTGCAGTGACTGCATGCACTCAAACGTGACTCTAACAGAGGAAGGAATGCTTCATCGCCCAAGGCTATACGTGACCTCTAAGAAAGGGGAGAGGCCAAGTGGCATGACTTCACATGCATGCTTGGACTTTATTAAGGGTGACTGTGATTGCATGTGCTCAAACGTGACTCTAGTGGGTGAAGGAATGCTTCAATGCCTGAGGAATAATCAGCTGACAATCAAACAAAGACAAGTATGTCCCAAAGCAAGAGCGCATAAGAACGGGCGGCTAGAGTAAGAGCCGTAAAATTCCAAATCTGTCGGAATTTACTGCCAGTACTAAAAATAGTAACACGTATGCGCAGCTGCACGTAGACATGTTGCTAAGCACGTGCCGGGTGTTCAATTTGTAGTACGGTTCAATAATTTTGACAGGACTACGGGCTTCTATTGGAGTTACACGCTCTTCCTCTAGCCGCCCGTTCTTATGCGCTCTGTCCCAAAGTGACACAGTATAAATTCACATGAAGCAGCACATTATACACATGTCCTATGCATGATATGTAACTCTCTCTTTCGTTGCCATTGCTGTGTTACATTCATGCACAGTAGAATTGCGTTTGCTGTTAAAGGTCATGCCTTAGTACAGGAAGGTGCAGGTCACGTTGCTGTTACTAACAACAGGCATAAACAAATATCTTTTGTTTGTTTACGATCTACGCTACCAATCCATGTACTGTCCCGGGTCTTCATAAAACTGCTGACCTCAGAACTGGACTGACCTCGGAACTGGACTGAGGCTACCTTATACAATGCTTGTATAATACATGTAATATGGGTGTACTATACATGTACAACATGTACTATGGTGTAGTTTGGCATGTAATACATATAATAAGGATGTTATATACGTGTAATACATGTACTATGGGTGTACTATAATGTACTGCATGTAATTTGAATACCTATGCACGTAATAGGCAAAACTATACTGACACATGTATTATGCATATAGACAATTGAAGGCAATTAGAGTGGGGGCTTACCCTTCAATTGACTCGCTGACTGGGATGTGCTGCACAGTGTAACCTTTCTTGCGCAACCTGTCAATCACGTTGTTGCGTCCCAAAAGATGCCCTACACAAAAAGAAAACACACTTCATGCATAACCTGCAGTAACATAGTCATACCAGACAGACGGAAGATTCCGCCCAAATTAAACCTCATCTGTAACCAAGGCAATAATTGTATTAAACGGAAGACAGCATTCCTGCGCAAGGTACCGAATTAGTGTCGTCTTTCAGACTGGCAACATATCTGAAGGTTTAGTGTTCTTAGACTAGCCTCCTTCCTGGAATTCTTTCACTGAAGCACTATGCAGTGGAAGTTCCTCATTGCAAAACTGGCCGTCACTATCATACTCAACACGCATTGTGAAGCGGATATGTTCCAAAAGAGTTAAATGAGCACAGCTGAGTGCGCTCTCACTTACTGTTATAAAGTTTTGCATGTAGTTTACTTTTGCAGACACTGTGGGTGTTCATAGCGTCACAAAATGTCACTCTGTAGGGGATTGTACTTGGCTGGTATTTTGCACACCCTAGAGCTGTAAGAAACGTGAGTTTAGGCCACACAAAGTTAATTTCCTGTTTCTGGTCCCACATGAGTCAATTAACTTTCTCTGAGTAACCTGACTCACATAATCAGATGCAACCATAGTGTTTACACAGCCTGCACTCAGTGGCTTCACCATCCAAGCTTCGCTGTTTAGATGTACAAGTGTCTGTATTTGGTAGTCTTGTACCAGAAACAGAAAAAATAACTTTGCATGGCCTTACGCACATCCTATGAGATCATCGGCTCCAAGCCACAGAGCCAAGTAGCGACTGTCAGAGTCTCACCGCAGAATATGCAATAACCGAGCCACCATCTCACTTAAACTTTCAGCCAAGTTTGGTATATGCGACCAAACTTTAACACTCAAAGCTTGGTAACTAAGCAACAGACAGCAAATTAAAACACATATGTAAACAATGAAGAAGCTTAGCCTGGTTTCCAAGCCACCGCCCAGCCTCCCGTCGCTCGCGATATGAAATTTTGTTACGCATGTGCGGGGGAGAGCCTGGGAACAAGACTTGCTGACGCCAATCTTGTGCATAATTGCAAACACAGAAACGGTTTTCCCATCAGACAAGCCCTCTAATAGGCTAACCAACAAGTGGCGTTACTAGGATCTGTGTTATAACCAGCACACAGGGCTGAATAGAAAACGCGGAATGACAGACTACAGACTACAACATGGAAGCACACGGTCACGGTACTTGTGGTGCCAGACAGTTTGGCCGTTGCAATGCTACAGGCATTACCATTAGGTAGCCAGATAGTGGGTTAGGGTAGGGGTAGCCTTGTTCCCAGGCTCTGAGGAGAGAGCCTGGGAACGAGGCTAGGGTAGGGGTTAGGATTAGAACATGGTTTTTGTGCCGTTCATTGCTTGTAGATCATGTTTTTCGGTTCAGTTGTAGTCCTTGATCCACTGATTCATTGTTCTGCTCTTTCCATTCAAGCTGTACAAGTGCCCATGCCCAGCGGTGTAACTGTATCTGACATTAATTCCTGCAGTGCTTGGCGGAACTATTTTAATGGCTGGTCAAGCGATGGCTGTGAAAACAATACTGATATACGATACTTGTGGATGCATCAATTATTGAATTGTAAGCATAGTCCAGGTGATGCGGAAAGCATACCTTAAGGCGAATGGAAAGATACTTAGATTGGCAAACCATTTCTAGATTTACAACTATGCACAAGACGGGAGCCACCTTGCTTCTTCATTGTACATGCATTACTGTTTGTTGCGTAATGTGGAAGCTCTTTGTACGTGTGTGCATCCACATGTGGTTTCAACTTGTGAAAGCCTGTACAGTCTGAGCGTGAGCAACTGTAACTGAATGAAAACTGACAGGAAGTGATACGTAATCACTTCCTTCTGATGAGATTCTTCAAAGATGAATCCCATCAGGCTTTACTTTGACACTGGTATGACCCACCACACTAGTGGAGGGTAAGCATTGCATCTCTCTCTCTCCCTCCCACACCACACGCTCCCTCCCTCCCTCCTTCCCTCTCCCACATTACCTGCTCCCAATGCAATAAAGTAGGTGAGGTTCCTCTCCGACTGGAGAAGGCCGTCCAGCTTCTTCACCATCTTCCGATTCCTCCGCACCACCAGCTGGTTCATGAGGTACCGATCCATGCTCTGTAGGATGTTCAACTCCTCTGCCGTCACGTTGGTGATGTTGTCGAGGGGAGGGATGGGAAGAAGCAACTGCGTGTCCACTAACCTGAGGAAATCTCCACACCTGAAAGGCAACAATAGCTATGACACAACCATGATGTAATAAGAGTATTTTTAGTAACATGCTGTTCATTGCACCATTGATAATTATCGATGATCATTAAAAGTATCAACATACAACGGTACAGCACTAAATGACATTCCGGTCCAATGTGGGCCTTTGCTAGCCTCGTTCCCAGGCTCTCCCCTCCTTAGCGGGGAGAGCCTGGGAACGAGGCTAGGCCTTTGCTACGCTTGACAAAAAAGTGCTGTACAGATTTTGTCAAGCCCGACGACTAAGGAGCCCACATTGGAACCAAAACATCACTTAACACTGCACTAGAAGTTGCTGGAATAATAATACTCTCCATTCATAAACGGCTACTAGCTATCCAGTCTAGTGCAGTTATAATGACAATAGCTACATATGGTAATGAATGAAGAGGGAGGTTATCTGTTACCAACTTGAGCTGTTATCAATTTCAGTTGTTACCTCTCTCCCTCCCTCTCTCCCACCCTCCCTCCTTCCTTCTCTTGGAGAATTTGAGCTCCGAGCTCAAGTTGGTAACGGATAACCGTTCTCTTCATTTATGCAGGAGCCAACTGAGAAGCCACTGAAAGTACGTACGGCATATTTTTGTACATTAGTCAACTACTTACTCTCTTTTACAATACAGAGATCTGGCTTAAGAGATACATTAGGCTCTAGTCTACGGCTGCAAGCTAGAACAGTTGAGTAGTAAAGGGGTACGGCTTCATCTTGTACTTAAACCCCATAAGAACAATAGGGTTCATAAATGCCATCACAGAAATTGATTGCACTTGGACGTAGATAATAGACATCTACTCCAAGAGATATATATTTGTGTGATTTAGAAACCCTGAATTGTAGTGTTCGGAGTGAAAATCCTACTGGATGTTCTGCACATTGTACATGTATGTATTTGCCGAGTGTTTCATTGTCGTCACTCACCTGTATGTCTGTGCGTCTCTCTCAACCGTGCCACTGGGCCCAGAAGCGTCAAATGCCATTGGTTCTAGGTAGTCGAGTTGCACACGAAGGGCAAGTTCCACCTGTGTGGAGGAGGGAGAAGGGAGGAGGGAAGAGGGAGGAGAGAGGAGGGAGGATAGAGGAGGGAGAAGGGAGGAGGGAAAAGGGTGGAGAGAGGAGGGAAAAGGGTGGAGAGAGGAGGGAGGATAGAGGAGGGAGAAGGGAGGAGGGAAGAGGGAGGAGAGAGGAGGGAGGATAGAGGAGGGAGAAGGGAGGATAGAGGAGAGAGGAGGGAGGATAGAGGAGGGAGAAGGGAGGAGGGAAGAGGGCGGAGAGAGGAGGGAGGATAGAGGAGGGAGAAGGGAGGAGGGAGGATAGAGGAGAGAGGAGGAAGGATAGAGGAGGGAGAAGGGAGGAGGGAAGAGGGAGGAGAGAGGAGGGAGGATAGAGGAGGGAGGAGGGAGGAGGGAGGATAGAGGAGAGAGGAGGGAGGATAGAGGAGGGAGAAGGGAGGAGGGAAGAGGGAGGAGAGAGGAGGGAGGATAGAGGAGGGAGAAGGGAGAAGGGAGGATAGAGGAGAGAGGAGGGAGGATAGAGAGGGAGGATAGAGGAGGGAGAAGGGAGGAGAGAGGAGGGAGGATAGAGGAGGGAGAAGGGAGGATAGAGGAGAGAGGAGGGAGGATAGAGGAGGGAGAAGGGAGGATAGAGGAGAGAGGAGGGAGGATAGAGGAGGGAGAAGGGAGGAGGGAAGAGCAAAATGAGGAGCAGCTTAGTGCGTTTGAAGTACAGCAATGCTTTCATCTTTTTCCAGCTCATGTCAGAGATCAACCCCAGCAGAATTTCTGAAGCTACAAGCATAAATTGTTTGTTTTTTGTTTGTTTTTGTTAGTCTGAATCCAGTGTCTCAGGGGGAAAAATGTGACTTAATTAAATTCATGCTTCATAGACTCATTCCAAGGCTTTCATCAGCCTCATTCCCAGGTTCTTGTGCATGTGAGGACAGTCTCCGTTTCACTAACGCATGGTTGTATGTAGCCTCGTCCCCAGGCCCTTCCTTGGGGGGGAGGGGCCTGGGGACGAGGCTAGGTTGTATGTGGTTGCATGTGGTCGTACGTACATGGTTTCCATCTAAGTGGGCCTCATCAAGTGCCACTTACAGAATGTCACCATTATTCAGTTAGTGAAACAATGCGTTAAAAAGTTTGTGCATGTACATAAGAAAGTAGACCACCTGGGACCAATTTATGTGTGAGTGGGAAAAAAGTTGTAACCGAGCACTCATCACTATCTTTCGGCCAGACAAAGGGAGGGCCTTTAAAGTAGATTAAGCCCACCTCAGTCATCAAATCCTTATAAAAACATGCTGATTCAGTTACTAAATGGAGTGAAGTATAGCCGGGTGCGCATACAACTGTACAGAAATTTTAGTCCAAGTAGACACAAGTTGTAACCAAGAGTTCATCACTCTATCTTTCGTCCAGACAAAGGGGGGGGGCCTGTAAATTAAGCCCACCTCAGTAATTAAATCCTCATAAAAACACAGGCTCTTTCAGTTCTTAAATGGAGTGAGGTTTAGCCAGGTGCGCATACAAAACTTTCAGTGGCTTCTCAGTTGGTTCCTGCATAAATGAAGAGGAAGGTTATCCGATACCAACTTGAGCTCGGAAAGTAACTTGCCGACGTTTCGACTGAATGCTCTAGTCGCCCTGATGACGACTGGAGCATTCAGTCGAAATGTCGGCAAGTTATTTTCCGAGCTCAAGTTGGTAACAGATAACCTTCCTCTTCAACTGTATAAAATTTTTTTAGAGGTTTGTAAAAAGAACAGTATTATTAACACCTGTCCAGTAATTTGGTCACCCTGAGAAGTTACTAGCCAAGAAGCTTCATGTCTCTGTCTCCATCCTTCTGTCTCCACGCGAGGACATTTGCCGGATAAAGTTTAAATTGGATTGTACGTAACAACAAACACTTGAGTTGATTGATCTGTTGATATGATGTTTGAGCAATCATAGTACATGTCGGTGGAAATAATAATTCATTTTTGAGCGGAGAGCAGATATCACTCTTAATTCATTTTATTGAGCTCTCAGTCTGTTGTGAGTAACAGTTGAATTCACACCTGAGTTTGTTGTAAGCTTTACAAATTAGATTCGTAGAGCAAAGCATCAAGGGCTTGCAAAATTAGTGTTGCCATGGTTATCTCGTAGAGCAAATTAATTTCAATTTGATTTAGTTGCCAGGCTCCCTTGCGCACCTTTGATGTGTAAACAACATGAGACATCTCGACCACAAAGGTCATGTGCTGTTGTGAACTTTGCCTATTACTGCAGACTCACTCGGAAAAAGTGACCCGAAATGCCAAAAAGTATGCACGTTTGTCCAAGACGATGTCTTTAGTCATGAATTGAACACGGTGTTGTTAACAGACTAATCTGATGATTCGCACTAAAGGGAAAAAGTTGTCACGATGCAGTAAGAGTCAAGGTGACTTGTGACCAAGTGGTCAATGCATTCAACTGTTTAAGGACCGAGGTCCACCTGTTGTTATCGAGGCTTTACCCTCCTTGAAAGATCAGCCTTTAATTTAGGCTGAAAGGGTGCGGGGGTAAAAAAAAGGATTACGTTTACACGGGCCTCAATAGTTATTCAACTACTTAACGACATGTTTGATAGTTTAAGCTGTACACTCAAGTTCTCCGCACTACATGCACTAATAAACAAGCTAGAAGCAAAATAAGCATCAAAATGATAGAACGGTACTCGAGGCTATTTAGTCTATACAGTCTGTTCTGACTAGCCTCGCTCCTAGGCCTTCTCACCGTCCAGTTTTTGATCGCTTTCAGTATAAAAACAGAGGCCTGGGACGGGACTATATTCTGATGGCTTCGAGATGTGAAGGCAAGGCACTCAACTAGTGAGCCAACACCAGTTATAGTTTCTTACATCACAAATATTCTTCGTGTGGGGTGCCTTCAGCATGCTTCGCATGTTTGTTTTCAATGAAGCACTTGTGTTAACAAGTTGGTAATGGGCTTGTTATTGAGTGAAAGAATTTACCCACACACCAGGATACACATTGCTATGGTGAGAAAACGCTCTAACCACTAATATTTGCACCCCCCCCCCAACTATTACATAATTGTTGAACACAGCCGAGGTAATTTTCAAAATGAGGTTGCTCTATATGCCTCCTTCGTATATACATGAGTCCTCCTCGCTCTAAACTCCTATTTGCTTCCACCTGTTTTGTAGTATTACAAACTGCACCCTCCTCTTCTCTCCTGCTTTGTTTTGTAGTAACTCTTAGCCTAACTGTGCCCTTTCTCTCTCTTTCCCTTTCACCTGCTCCTCAAACGTCAAAATAACTTTAGTCTCACTCCACCCAATCTCTCTCTTTCACCTGCTCCTCAAACGTCAAAATAACTTTAGTCTCACTCCACTCAATCTCTCTCTTTCACCTGCTACTCAAACGTCAAAATAACTTTAGTCTCACTCCACCCAATCTCTCTCTTTCACCTGCTACTCAAACGTCAAACTAACTTTAGTCTCACTCCACCCAATCTCTCTCTTTCACCTGCTACTCAAACGTCAAACTAACTTTAGTCTCACTCCACCCAATCTCTCTCTTTCACCTGCTACTCAAACGTCAAACTAACTGCACTCCTTCTCTCTCTTTTTCACTCCTTTCTCTCACCTGCTTTGTAGTGAGCCTATTGAGCGGTCTGCAGTGGTCACGAGGAGTCTCCATCGCCTGCACCCTCTTTCCCATCCCAGCCGCTGCGTTATCAAGAAACAGATCCAGCATAGGGATTGTCCTCATCCTGATATTCTGCTCTGTGATGGAGCTAAGCATAAGAAGAATCCAGATCGGTCTCTTCCTCTCCCACCCTGACACCATCGCATTAAACAGTTGGTCGCTTAAACGACGGCCAAAGAATGAAACACCTGAAGATGTTTCTCCAAGCCAGGTGGGCAATAGGGATTTTATCCTTGCAAGGTAGTTTGAAATCTTTTGGTGTAGTTCTACCGAGAGAACTTGATCTATGGTTTGTCCCTTTGGGAGATACTGGCAGTTGGAGAGCTCGGAGAGGGTGGTTGGGTCCGACAGTCGAAGTTCCACGCAGAGATCTTCGCTGGAGCTAAAGGCAGTTTTGGCATTTTCGGGTATGTGGTCCCACAGAGTCGTGTAGGGCACATGGACAGTGCCAAATAGATACAGGGGGGGGTTAGTATTGACTTTCCACAAGTACGAGCTCTGCAGGGAGATATGAGAAGAGTTTGTGAGTAAACCGTAGGTATGGATAAGTTATCAGGTTAATGCGGTAATTCTGCTTTGAGGACACTGCAGCCAGCCAAGGACAAAGGGAATTAACCATCAAAGAATTCTCACTGAAAGCACTCATACATACAAATTAAATACAGAAAGGCTATATGATAATGGCTAAGCTGTTTCAGCAATTTCAGTGATTTGGTTCCAGACTATCATGTCTATGCTAATCTCTTTACTAGACAGTTTTCAATTGCTCTCAAGATGGACAGATGAACGGATAGATAGGATGGATGGATACATATAAATATATACTGAATGAATAGACGAATGCCCCAATACCTGGTCCCTCTATAACCATAATATACCTCATTGCAGTTGCAGTCAGCTACAACCACCATTGCAAGAAGCATTCCCACACACCACCAGGTGAGCTGCTGCTGCTGGTACAATCTCATCCCCTAAAATTCATACAATGACACAACATAAAATTCACAACCAATGAACTATCTTTCAGCTAGGACACCATTTGCATTTTCTACATTATGCATGATAAAAATTATTCAGGTGGCATTTCTTCACGTTCATAATTCACAGCTGCTGCAAACACTTACCCAGCATGTATGCTTACTCGCACACACATGCATGCAATATACACTACGCGCACGCGTATATACAGCGAACCACCATGGAATGGGACTCGATGCAAGAGCGACTTGCATGCACTGAAATGCTACAGTAATTCATGAACCCATGCAGTGGTACTGCATTTACCTGCAAGGTATGCTGTCATGCGTTAGGTTTGCTCACCATTCTATCTCACAAGTCGTCGCTTGTAGTAGCAGCTTCTCCGAAACGAACTGTGATATGCGGCTGGAATACAGCAGTATGGTTACAGTTAGTACCTGCTTGCGCCACTTGAGTGTACGTGTATGCACGAACGCGCGCAACCGCATCTTATATAGACGCACTCGAGTTTGAAATGAAGCCTTATAGTCCCGCGCGCGGAAATCGTAGGGGGGTGCGTTTGCATGTGCTGCTGTTTCTCGAAGTGCATGCGACACTGATTTCAAGAGATGCTACTGTTTTGTGTTACCGGTGACCTGCCTTAGGCACAGTTTATTTCAATGCAACCCTTTGTAAATTGTAGCCTGTTCGTCTGTTTACATTTAATACCAATGGCTTGTTTTCAATGGTTAGTTGTGTTATGTGATTAATGTAGTCTGACTTATTAACATGACATTAAGTAAGGTTCATGTTTAGTGAGTTTGCAAATGTCTGCCATAAATAGGTGTGTGTGGAGCTTGTCTTAGGCTAGACTAGTTTTTAACTGGGTGAAGGTGGTAAATGCGAGAGGTACAAACACTAGAGGTGATAATAAAATGTGCTAATAATGTCCAATTTAGGACAATAGAATCCAGAGGTGTATATTTTTGCATTGAAGTGCAGGCATGCCAAATGATACAAACAGGAATTTAGAGCAGCAGAATCACGCTGTGATTACAATCTCTTGGAGTTTTGTAATATCATTCTTCACCAAGAAATATTATATGTGTGCAAAAAAAACACACAGATCCACTGCAAAGGCTTGTCAAGTAACAAACGTGTAACACAATGAGTGGGAAAGGCATACTGATGACAGGAAAAGAGAGAGGTTTGGTTATTTTTTCTTCCCTCCTCTGCCACCACGAGATCCGATTGCTGCAGGAAAGAGAAAAACAAAACTAGAACTAGCCCACCAAACTCAGCAACTATTGGCTGTTCACTGCTGAATAGGTCAATTTAGACCTGGTGCAGTTACAATACTCATGGGCTGAAAAGAACTAGGCCTTGTTCCCAGTCCTTTACCATAGCTTTGTTGCTTGCAGTACAAGTAGTGACAAAAGCTGTGGTGGTGGAGGCCAGCATGGGAACTAGACTTGAGTACAATGACTTAAACTTTGATGACCATTCAGCCAGTAACGGCTCTTCTTGAAAGGAAAACAACAATAGAACAGAGCAAAGGTCCAATAGAAACAGTAAGCTGATAAAATTTGATATTTCAGATTCAATGTCTATAGTCTAGTAATGGATTTCCCCAGGACATCTATAACTTTTCATGAACAACAGCAGGCCTACAAAGTGACCCACTGTGCAGAGCATTGTTCTTTTTCAGCCAATATCATGGTGATTGTGATTCTGTCACATGTAAAAAAAAAAGCAAACAAACGAACAAAAAAGTCAGGTGGCTGGCCTTATAAGGTAGCATAGGTAGTGACTGTATCACTGCCAAATGAGTTCATATTTCGACGGTGGAATTGCCCCATCTCCATATTCAGGAGCAGTATGTATTTTTCACCGGTTTGGTGTCTTGAAAGTACATAGTCAACTGCATTAACTTGATCATTTCAGGGTTCGTCTCATGCCCAGGTCTTTCCACTCCAGTGTCTTTATATGCAGCACTAGTAAGGTACTACCAAGAGCTTATTAGAGTGTGTAACTCTCTACACACTGACATCTGGACAGTATGACGTAGGCAGTCAGCAGTGAATATGCTTAGCAGGTACTTAACTTGAAGCCATTCTAGGTGCTAGTGTATACATTAGCTATGTGAACACTGTAGCAAAAGCCAGCCTCTTTACTGCTATGTTTTTACAGCTTAGTATATTCACTGGTGTTGCCTACGTCATACTGTCCAGATGGTGGGTATAGAAACCTGACACTCTTACTGTAATGAACTCTTGGTCCTACCAATCAGATTTTGTTGCTCAAGCAAGATGACCTTTCGAGAAGGGTCACATAATCACGATCTTGGCAATAGTTTAACTGAAAAATGTACACTGCTAGCTCTCTGAAAGGTTGTCCCAATCTACAGTTGACAGTCTTGGCCTTTTGCATGATTTTCAGGCTCTGTTTTGGGCAATTCACCATGTAGATTCATGCATGTGCACTAGACAATTACCATTTTCGAGTAGCACAAGTCTGCCAAAATTTGGGTTGGTCAGGCCTGAGCAACATAAGATCAGATTGGTTGGTATGGCCTAATGCAAGTGACACACACTGGGATGAAAGGAATGTGAGGCTAAATAGCCAATCAATGATCCACTCCCAACAAAGAGGCAAAGCAGATGCTCTCGAAAGAGAGTTGACAATATGCAAGCACCATGCTTCCCAAAACAAGCCCTTGAGAGTGCGCAAACAAACATGTACAAATAGTAACCCTATTGACCACCCTGACCACAGCAATGAAAACTCCCGGGCTAACACACGTGTGTATATAAGCACACAAAAACACATTTTTCAGATGCATTCCAAACATAATAGCCAAGGGGCCTATCAAGAGGCAATTGCAAACTACATTAAACGCCTACTTAAGATGATGGGATTAAAACAATTGAGCACACACATGCTGTAGCCACAGGCATGTTGATTGGATATCAGGGTGTGCCCCCCCCAGGTCTACTTTTTGTCCAGTATGCTAAAATGGTCTGAGAGGTCTGAGAGACGACTAACTCATTTATCAATGTTAGGTACACCGCCATGAGCATGTCACAAACAAAATTTGCCTCCCCTACCAGGTCTCCCAGTATGCTAAAATGGAAAGGGAAGGTCTGAGAGATCTCGTTGTGTGAATGATGTCGATGTCAACTTAAGTAGACAGAGGGGGAAGAGATTCGAACAACCTTGAATTCTTAAGTCTAACTCCTGGTGTCCTTCATAGTTGGGTGTACACCGCCATGAGCATGTCACACACAAAATGAGTAATTGCAGATCAGCCAAACCTTATTATGAACAATCCAGCCAAAGTCAATTGTGTAAAAGAAGTGGAAAGCCTTTTGTGTTTAATTACTTCTTTTGAACACAGGGGAACACTTACGACACTGCTAGCAAGTACTTTAGCCAGTGTTCTATTGCACCATCAACTTAGCTAGCACTGTTCTTGGCTGAAGCTTCTACATTCATGACGTGCTTCACTGTGACCACAAATATGCCCCATAGCACTTTAGCTTTTAGCTAACCACAAACTTAATCATGTGCGCTGCACACAAACTTGTGAAGAAAGCATAATTTATCTATCAATATTACAACTAAATTACAAGACAATTATGATTCCTGGACCACTGCATGCACTCGTGCATAATCTTCCTAAGTGGCAGAGAGTGTTTAGCAACAGGACAAGGTTAGTAGCTCAAACGTAGACAGAAACATGTCATGTAAGCAGGGAAAGTCTGTCACAATTACGGGTGTTCATGTTATCCTTGTTCCCAGACCTCCTCACCACTTTGGTATTTTTGGGGTAGCACAAAAGTGGAACAGGGAAAAATGAAGAGGCGCTGTGATCATTAATGAAAGGAGTCAGATGTAAGGGGGTGAGCATTACTAAACTTCACCTTTGGACCAACTAGTCCAGATGTAAGGGGGTGAGCATTACTAAACTTCACCTTTAGACCAACTAGTCCAGATTCAAGACGCTTGTACAATCACTTGTCTTGACCCCCAAGTTATTACACAAGTAGATAGTTCACTTGGTATGTAGCAAAAACTGTTGATGCATTCTTCACTAGGTACATCACCATATTCCTAGTTTTTGGTTCTTTGCAGACAACAGTACACAGAAGCTGGCCAAAGAAAAGTACGAGAGGCGCCACTTTGGGGTCACCCATCACATGAATGAAGTCGCCGGACAAGATGTCTCCATAGCCTCAGGAATTAATCACATTATGCAAGACTATCAAATATCTGTGTTGTAAATCAATTACGTTACATAATACTGTCTCTAGAATAAATTATTGTTAAACTATAAATATCATTAGCATTAATTTTCCATTATCAGTTTCCTGCATTACTAAGTGATGTGCTTTGCTGGTCATACCAAAGTAAATGCCCTTTACGCTGCAGACTACAGACTCATTCCCAGGCCATCACTGTCTCCAGTATTTGATCCCTTCCAGTACAGCTTGGGAGATCTCGTCACGTGTGATGACGACAGGTAGCCACATGGGGGGGCAGTGCCTGGTGAAGAATTTTGAGGCTCTCCTTTGTAAATGGTTGCTCAAAGACTGGGGGCCGGGAACATTTGCAAGATGGTGTCATTACAACTCAATATTTGGCACACTTGGAACTGATAGTTTGTGAATTATAATGGTCAGGCACCGCCTCCCCTGTCTATCCATCCTCTGTCTACTTAACATCACTGGATGTGGTGATATCTCCATATTTGCACACTGGAGGCGGTGAAGGCCTGGGAACGAGGCTAGCAGACTGTACAACTGGCTAAACAATAGCGAGAAAAGGAAAACTTAATTAATCCTCAGAGTAATTTGATCTTTATACAATCACAACATGCAGTGCACTATCGGAGCTCAAATTTCAGACATGTTCTTACCGGTTCTTCCTCCCCTCCTTGAACCTATGCAAATGAGGACAGGAAGGCGATTAATTTTACTAATTAAACAAGGAATGTTTGCTTAATAATAAACACACCAATGCAATGAAAGATAGTAACTTTTAAACTTAATGATTTACCAGTACAGGCGAAGATACAAAGTTTAAACGGTTACCTAGGGCACACAGTATTTGTATACAGTATACAGTAATACTCAAGGTGTGTGCAGCAAAATAATATAGTTAATAAATGAGAAATATTTACTTAATAATAAACATGCGAATGCAAGTGATTAATTTCAATGATTTACTGGTACACGTGAAGATACAAAGTTTAAACGGTTACCTAGGGCACACAGTATTTCTTAATACTCAAGGTAAGAAATTTTGTAATAATAGATATGCCATCACTATTAAAGCATGCATAGTAAC
The DNA here is from genome assembly GCA_949130485.1 of Agelas oroides. Taxonomy (NCBI): domain Eukaryota; kingdom Metazoa; phylum Porifera; class Demospongiae; order Agelasida; family Agelasidae; genus Agelas; species Agelas oroides. The sequence continues at coordinate 1,571,275 of OX422194.1, read as the reverse complement.
AATTAATTTTTTAATGAGTTACTAGTACATGTGAATTTAAGAAACAAGTTCAAAGGGTCACCTAGGGCACAGTATTTGTATACAGTAATACTCAGGGTGTGTGCAGAAAATAATATAATTTTTGCTTTAAGACAAAATTTAAACAGTTACCTAGGCCACACACAGTATTTCCATACACCAATGCTCAAGGTGTGTGCAGCTCTAATTAATTACAAATAAAAAATGCAAATATTTTGATGGCGATGGAATTACTATTGGCAGGTGTGAGCTTGTTCAGCTACCAAATGGACCAGTTGTTGACACACTTGTAAGTCAACAATCACGAGCACCATCTGGGTGGAGTATGCTTCAAGTATTCAGTGCCCTGCCACCTGTGCACAAGAAGTCCTACAAGTTCCCAGGAAGTTGGGGCTTACATTACTGAGGTTGGTGGCAGTAATATGTAATAAAACTACACATGAGATAAAGAATTTTATGGACGGCATGTGGGTGGTATCATTAAACAAGTACACTAGATATAAAATATTTCGGTGCGTTTGTAGTGATATATAGCATAGCGAAAGTGGGCTACAGAAGCCTACGATCAAAAATTCAAAGAAGCAGTACGACTCGTATCGCTAAATGTCAATTGGAGGGTAGCATAAAGCGATGTCCTGTTTATAACATTCCGCATAACCACAATAGATGTAATATGTGTAAATGTTTTTAACTTTTGGTCATTCTAAATCCCACCACAACCCACAGATTAATGGCTGTGTTCCTCTGGCTCCCCCAGTTTCATATTACATTGACGATAATACACAGACTCTCCGTCATGGAAGCAGAAAGCAGTGATGAAGAGAAGGAAGGCCTGGAAGCACTTATCACATAAATGACATCAGGTGGACGTGAGATGGATGGGGGAGAGGGCAGGGGGAGTTCAAATAACGAACTAGATCATTCATTTTTTAGTGCTTAACCAGTTGGGCTCCACCCCCCATGTCCATCTGATGTCATTAAGTGTTCCCAAGTCTTTCTCATTTCTTGTTGCTATTCCATGTGTATAAGCGGGAACAAGGTTACCCACGGCTATCCTATCTGGGAGCTAAAAAAAGCTTACCCGAATCATGGCTATATGTACCAATCAACCTAGATGCATGCTGAAGTTATGTGTAGACAGGCATGAATTTGGTGAGCTTTTCGGAGAGGAAGGATCTGAAGATATTCAGCTGGGAATTGAACCCGGCAGTGCAAACAGCTGGAGTCAGCTGAGTCCTCCAGCCCAATCGCTATAAGCAGACTTACTTTCATATGGGTCCAGTGGTAAGAGCATCCGACTAGTATTGGAAACGTTCCTGGATTTGGTTCCCAGTGGGATAACAGATTCTTCTTTTTTCTCTGTGGATTTATTTCTTTCTCTCTCCAAAAGCTTACCATCTATACTTGCACCAATCTCAAACTTGCAAAGATATCTTTTGAGGTTTCCAGACGTTTTCTTATCTCTGAAAAGAGTCTGGAAGGAAGCTAGACTATTGGCAGTCACGTTATCCTTATCTAGCCTCGTTCCCAGGCTCTTCCAGAACGCGAATTGTACACGCGTGGAGAGCCTGGTATCTTTTCTACGCAAGCATGACGTAATCGAAATAGGACTAAAACAGAAAGGCAACATTTTGCACGTTGTTCAACCAACTATGCGTTCAACGCTCGGTATGTATGATATTCAACCCCCAATAACTAGATACATGTAGTAAGTTGGCCGCTACCTTCGCTCTTTTTCCTGTTCTGAGTCTCGGGTACGCCCATGCGCAATTAAGGTCTTTCTACCGCCTTTCTACCTTTGAGGGTTCTCACGTGAGAAAAAATACCAGGCTCTCTCCGCATGCACAAGTTCAATTTCGCATTCCGGAGCGGAGTAGCCTGGGAACGAGGCTAATCCTTATCTCTGTCTTGCAATTGGGTTGAACTTTGGCATAAGCTCAAGGTAGTTTGTACTGCATGTGAACATTCTCATCGCTTGGATGCTGATGATAGCTTACCTGGTCCCCCCGTCTTCTGCTTGCCTTTAGTGGAAACCATTTCTTCCTTGACCATGTCAATCACCTTGTAATGATGTAGGGAGAGGAGGAGGAGGAAGAGGGGAGGAGAGGGAAAGGAAGGAGAAGGGAGGCCGAGGAGGAGAGGAAGGAAGAAGGAGAGAAGGGGGGAGAAGAGGAGGAAGAGGAGGAGGAAGAGGGGGATGGGAATGGAGGAGAAAGAGGAAGAAGAAAGAGAGGGTAAAAAAAAGAGTACCAGTTTCATACTTAGCCTTGTTCACAGGTCTTTTCTCCATCCTAGTTTTGATTGTTTATACTGGTAGTATACAGAAATGCAGGGGGAAAAATTGGGAGAGATTTATCACATGAGTATCACTGTAGACAGAGGGGGGAAGGTCTTCGACTGAGAGAATGCATTTCACCTGTGCATTCCTCGTCTTGAACCACAAGTGGCAAAACTTCCTTTGGACGGATGCTGTCAGAAAAGCTTCAAGAATCCTTTGAACCTCACTTTCGACAGCTATTACCTCACCCCATCTCTAGACAGACATCACTCATGTGATAAATCGTTCAGGCCTTTCTCCTCTATTTTATGGACAGGTGTGGGAACAGATGAATCAATGAACCACATCTCTTTAAACAAACACTGAGACTTTAGATGCTATACAAAGTCACTCGCTGCACAGGATGCATTTCGGCCAATACCAGGCCTCACCATATGTGGGTGGGGCATGCACAGCATTTTTCAGAAATTCACTTACAGTCATATCCCACAGAACTGAAAGCAATCAATAGGAAGGCGATTATAAAGCTATGTGTGCTGTGTACACCCAAAGAACACTAACTGTTCATCTATACAGACAGCCAAAAGACTTCATACCAATTAGTGGTCGCCTGAGGAAAACACACCATGGAATGCAAATGAGCAAATTCAGTTATGGCTAACATTTGAAAATTACGTCAACACTGGGACCTGACTGCTGACATCACAATGCAAATGATTACCTATTGACAACAAAACCGTACAGTCATTAGTAAACCACCTCCATAGAAACTTGACTCCCTTTTTCACACAACACTCCCCCAGAGCATCCTTAGAAACTGTTGCTATGGTTACGGGTTCGCTCCAAACTGGCTGCATTTGTTATTGCAAAGTGACGATCCAAGTAATTTGCTAATCCAACGTTCCTAGAAGGAAAGGTTTGCTAACACAGAAAGCAATTGCTTGAGGCCATGCACGTGTCCATTCCAGCTGTACATAATTAATTATGTAGATCATGTTACTATGTACCACACACATGCATTCTCCACAGAAGTCATTTATTATAATACTATGCCAACCCCATTCCCAGGCCACTCCCAGATTTTATCTAACAATAGCTGTGAGATAAAATCTGGGGGTGGCCTGGGAACAAGACCACAGATGACACTGCTATACCACACACCAAAAAGACATTCTCAGTGAAAGAAAATAAATTTACATGGGTAACTCTATTTAGCATATTTGGCTTGCTACAACTGAAAAAATTTTTGGTTTGATAATATTGTCTACTACATTTTATATGCACTTGCAGGAACTACCGAATTTAATGCAAACTTTTGCCTGCAGAAAATGTATTGTAGGCTAGTATAAAACATCCACCAGCGGTGAGTGTGGGCTAGTATAAAACATCTACCAGCGGTGAGTGTGGGCCAGTATAAAACAACTACCAGCGGTGAGTGTGGGCTAGTATAAAACATCTACCAGCGGTAAGTGTGGGCTAGTATAAAACATCCACCAGCGGTGAGTGTAGGCTAGTATAAAACATCCACCAGCGGTAAGTGTGGGCTAGTATAAAACATCCACTAGCGGTGAGTGTGGGCTAGTATAAAACATCTACCAGTGGTGAGTGTGGGCTAGTATAAAACATCCACCAGCGGTGAGTGTGGGCTAGTATAAAACATCTACCAGTGGTGAGTGTAGGCTAGTATAAAACATCCACCAGCGGTGAGTGTGGGCTAGTATAAAACATCTACCAGCGGTGAGTGTAGGCTAATACAAAACATCCACCAGTGGTGAGTGTGGGCTAATACAAAACATCCACCAGTGGTGAGTGTGGGCTAGTATAAAACATCCACCAGTGGTGAGTGTGGGCTAATACAAAACATCCACCAGTGGTGAGTGTGGGCTAGTATAAAACATCCACCAGCGGTGAGTGTGGGCTAGTATAAAACATCTACCAGCGGTGAGTGTGGGCTAGTATAAAACATCCACCAGCGGTGAGTGTGGGCTAGTATAAAACATCCACCAGCGGTGAGTGTGGGCTAATACAAAACATCTACCAGCGGTGAGTGTGGGCTAGTATAAAACATCTACCAGCGGTGAGTGTAGGCTAATACAAAACATCCACTAGCGGTGAGTGTGGGCTAGTATAAAACATCTACCAGCGGTGAGTGTGGGCTAATACAAAACATCCACTAGCGGTGAGTGTGGGCTAGTATAAAACATCCACCAGCGGTGAGTGTAGGCTAATACAAAACATCCACTAGTGGTGAGTGTGGGCTAGTATAAAACATCTACCAGCGGTGAGTGTGGGCTAATACAAAACATCCACTAGCGGTGAGTGTGGGCTAGTATAGAACATCCACCAGCGGTGAGTGTGGGCTAGTATAAAACATCAATCAGCGGTGAGTGTGGGCTAATACAAAACATCTACCAGCGGTGAGTGTGGGCTAGTATAAAACATCCACCAGCGGTGAGTGTGGGCTAATATAAAACATCTACCAGCTGTGAGTGTGGGCTAGTATAGAACATCTACCAGCGGTGAGTGTGGGCTATAAAAAACATCCACCAGCGGTGAGTGTGGGCTATAAAAAACATCCACCAGCGGTGAGTGTGGGCTAGTATAAAACATCCACCAGCGGTGAGTGTAGGCTAGTATAAAACAACTACCAGCGGTGAATGTGGGCTAGTATAAAACATCCACTAGCGGTGAGTGTGGGCTAGTATAAAACATCTACCAGCGGTGAGTGTAGGCTAGTATAAAACATCCACCAGCGGTGAGTGTAGGCTAGTATAAAACATCTACCAGCGGTGAATGTGGGCTAGTATAAAACATCCACTAGCGGTGAGTGTGGGCTAGTATAAAACATCCACCAGTGGTGAGTGTGGGCTAATACAAAACATCCACCAGCGGTGAGTGTGGGCTAGTATAAAACATCTACCAGCGGTAAGTGTGGGCCAGTATAAAACATCCACCAGCGGTGAGTGTGGGCTAGTATAGAACATCCACCAGCGGTGAGTGTGGGCTAGTATAGAACATTCACCAGCAGTAATACCATACTCTCCATTGAGAGAACAAGCACAATAAACCTCAACTAAAAAGTTTACCCTCCTTACGGGTGATTAATTACGTATTCAATAGCTACAAACAATGGCCATTGCTAAAGATTACCATATCTTATGTCACGAAAAGGAAGGAAGTGGGAAATTGTAATGAAAGATTCCCCCCCAGGATTCTGTTGTACCAATGTGGTATTATTGCAGCCAAGTTCCGGAATCAAGTTACGTTACATACGTAGCAGAGCATGCACGCACAATCCCTACCAAGGTTGTGTGTACCTAGCCTCACTCCCAGGCATTCACCGTCTCTATCATTTGATTGCTTCCAATGTGCAAAAACTGAAGGAGAAAGGCTGGGAGATCTTGTCATGTGTGTTGAACTCAGGAAGACAGAGGGTAGACACAGGGCGGTATTGCATACTGGAAGTGATCGAATACTGGAGGTGGCAAAGGTCTGGGAATGAAGTTAGTGTGTACCAGCGTAGACAGTTAGTGATGATGTAGAGAAGTGATATTTGTTGACTGTCAAATGAACCTCCCCTAACTGCTCTCTTTGATTAGGCAGTCTTTGAGGATGGCAATCCCCTGCACCTCCTACCAATGCTGCCTCCATTCCTCACTATCACTATTTCTGCGTTGCTTAGCCACCACCTCTGCAGTCAACTCCACACCACAGAAGGGGTATCAGGGTTCTGCCTGCACTGGTCAGCAATGGTCTGGTGTGTTTGCCTCTCAGCCATTTCAACCGCCACTCAAAAGTGCTTTTAACCATTCCTCATAGCACAAGTAAATAAGGATGAACAATGTCATAGAGGTTAATTTCTATGGTGGATTATAGTAGCCTCGTTCCCAGGCCTTCCCACCATCCAGTTTTTGCATACTGCAAGCAATCAAAAACTGGACGATGGGAAGGCCTGGGAACGAGGCTAAGATTATAGCACTTCAGAGTTCCTTTTTAGCTTAAGGATGAACAATCCAAGTTCAAGTGACTTATATCACAATTCTGAGCATTAATAAAAGCATGTAGGTTATCCGACTTTCTTGCAAAGAAAGTGGGTGTGGCAAACTGGACACACATTTCATTTCAGGACTAACACTTTACCTCATCGGGAATTCTCAGATACTTGATGGTACTGCCTCGGATGAAGCACTCTGGCATCTTCCAGAATCTGTCACCATCCTGGGACAAGAGAGAACGACCATGTCTCACAGTCCCCACTTCATATTGAGGAGATGTTTCATTTTGTGAAGCACTTTAAGGATCAGGTTCAGCGTACTAAAGTGAACGATCACGAGGTTTTCAACTTCATGCCACACTTTCAGTTGTGAATGCATCAAGTAGAATTTGGACCTTAGTCACGTTCCATCAAACAAAAAAATTAAAGAATAAATCGGAAACGTGACTAAGGTTCCAGATGTGTTCACTTTTATCTAGCTTCCTTGCTTACCCCAGTTTAAAAATTATGTCTAGAGTGAAATGGTTTAATACAATTTTATGCAAAGTAAACGTGACTAAGGTTCCACTTAGTTGTTTGTCTACTGTAGCTACTTCACTCCACCACGAGGTCTTCAAATTCTTGCCACATTTCCTTCCTGGTGTTTTAATTATGATCACAGTTTTCGGCTGCAAGGGCCCCATCAGGTGGATGCAGTGTACACAAGATTATATAATATGATATACATACTATATATGCTAGTACAGTATACGTCTAACTCACGCGAATGTATGGGAGTCAATGGGGAAGCCTTTATAAAAAGCTGTGTTTTTTACTACAAGTCACACGAGAATCCGTATCAGTACTACAAGTCACGTGAGAATCTGTATCAGGTACTATAAGTCATGTACGTGCGCTGCATCTGAACGTGCAATGAAATCGAAGGTTGGTATGATAAAATCATTATCACCATAGTACCAAGCTATATGGGAGAAAAATATCACTCGTTTGTTGCCACTGGCAGTGCTGCACAATACAGACGGCAACAAACTCGTGATATTTTCCGATATAGCTTTGTATCTATGGTGATACTTTTTATAGTATGTGACATCAAGGTTAGCCTCGTACCCAGGCCGTGTGGGAGGAGAAAGACGGTCTGGTATTGACTGCTTGTGCATGCACGGCTGTTTCCGCTATATTTCCGTAAAATTGTAATGTTTACATAGATTGTCCACGTGCAATAATATACGGACAAGATATTCGAAAGTAGTATACGTACAAAGCTGAAAAATGAGCTACAACAAAACAATGCACACTCAAGCTGCTAAATTTGGCAATCGTAAGTGACCCCAACAGCGAGACTAACAAGATAATGGCGTAGCTACCCCGCCCTGTACCCAACTCGCTTTGTTGATGGTCAAGCACGCAAATGACAGCACCTCGTAGCGTACTGACTTACTGAAACTAGTTGGTAGCCGCAAGAAAGCATGTTTGCCTTCGTATACACGGCGTACATTCATGGAGTTGAAGGTAATTCGACTGGCAAACGGCTGTATCTTTTGATGATACGGAAATATATCAGACGTATACGTATTGATTTTACCAACAATTTCCAAACATAAACGGATTCCCAGGTTTTTCTGGGAATGATCGCGCCGTCTTTCTCCTCCCACGCAGCCTGGGTACGAGGCTACATCAAGGTGCCATCAAGTGTGTGTTTGAGTCACACTGCACATTGTACTAAGTATGTATATAATGGTTACATTCCCCAGACAGAGCAGCATGAGCTTGAAGGGCGAATGCTGTTCCATCTGGGGAATGTAACTTATTTGTGGATGTTACCCGTAGCAACCCACTGCCACACCCATTATCACCTCCACCAATTCCACTTTGTGTCATTCAGCTTCAAAGATTTGGTTGCTAAGCAACATCCAACAAATAGTTCCTACAATCATGCTCTGTAACTGCATGCACGTGACAGAGCTAAGTTTAACTGAAACCATGAAACGGATTAAAATCCAATTATCAAAGCACACCTGCAAGTGTGTCAAAGTCCTCATGGTTCACTCCAGCCAGACTGTATTATGAGTTTGTTGCTGCATGTCATTGAACAATCAATGAACCACATCTCTCTGAAAGGCAGGTCTGGATACACAAAGTCCCCCAACATACAGGATATGCAATACCAAGCCTCATTATCAAGTACATGTGTACATGCATGCATTTTTTTACATTGCATGCACCTGACAAGGCCCAGTTATATCAAACTTGGTAGGGCTGGAAATGCTACATATGTGTACATTGATTGCACTCTGGAAGGATCTTGATGAGAACTCCAGAGACTGGGAAAAGGAAATTAGACCTTTAAGATTTTTTTTTTTGGGGGGAGGGGGGGAGGGGGGTGGAGGGAGAAGGTGGAGGGAAGGGTAGTTACGGGTAATACACACACGTGCATCACCTGGAACTACTCTTCCTCCACCCCCCCCACCCCCCATCCTCCTCTTCAACCTTGAGAGTCAGTCTTACTCTTGATGTGCAGATGACTTCTCTCAGCTGAATGTTCATCCAGTTGTCACAGTTCACCAGATGGCCGTTGTACGTTTCACCATTCTTCAGTTCCACCAGCTAAATACAGAGAAGAAGAGGAAGGCAGATGGATTTGCAAATGCCAATTTGGGTTGCTGCTGAAGGTGTACAAGATTTCTCTTGTGGTAAATCCTAGTCTCATGCCCAGACCACGTGTGCCTCCAAGAAATGGTTTAGTAAACAGAGTCAAATTTCATCTTATTATCTAACTATTATGTTCGATAATTGCGTTCCTCGGCGACAACTCATCAGCTGCAGCGTGACCAGACCAGACCTTCCAACTCACCCGCTTTTCTTGGGTGACACCCGGATTTTGCAGGGTTCACCCGCTCACCTGTGTAGAGTAGTCAGTCACCCACATTTACTCACTTGGTTTCGTTAGTCTCGTTCCCAGACCCCTGGAAATGAGACTAAGGCCTCCAGTCATCTTCATCTTCTCACATGTAACCACCTGCATATGCCACATGCGAAGTTTAATTTGTAGTTTCACCTGGTGATGGACCATGGTGAGAGCAGTGACAATGTCGACGGTAGCGGAGCATCTTCCAAAAAATGGAAGTGTAAAACTGACCATGGAACAGGCACACAATTGGGGTGGGGTTAACAGGTGTTCAGTATTCTCTATACTTGCACACGTCACCCTCATAAAAATTTTGTAAGGCTAGAAACTCTGCCAGATCCTTCCTCTCTGCAAAGTGTGTGGCTTGCAAGACTAGGTGGATCCCACAGAACATTGACTGGTAGACTGTTTGCTACATCCCCCTTATATTAAAACAATACTTTGTTTTCAGTTGCATACCATAGGGTGGCCCTGGGCAGCTTTCAGAAGAGATAATGGCAACTGCATATCGAGAGAGAATAAAAAATGAATTTAGGGATGTTGTATGTTAGCATGCAACGTACGTGAATTACGCTACCGGAACACACAAACAAGTAATGAAGTTATGAACACGCACAAACTATGACTGCACCCTCACCATGTCTGTAGAGACGCGGTGGCAGCTGTACGTATACACGCGCGCTCTAAATAGAAAACTAGTATATCTCCGGATATCCGACTACACTATAACACGTGCAACTGCAGAGTAGCATCGTTTACAGCAGTATACTTTTCAGGAGAAACTTGCTGGTTGTAAGCTAATGGATGGATGTACATGTGCATGCACGTGTAGCTATGGATGGCCCACCATGTATATTAAAATACATGGGGTAGTCACATGTTGCCTGTAGAAGCATAATTTTACGACTGGGATCAAAGAGTTAATCAGGGCAAGATGAATTTTAAGGATGAAGGGATCATCAAGGTTCTCAGATACTATTAACAGTAACGTGGCTACCGTTTTGTCCTTTGAACCATCGTAAATCGAGTTTCAAACACAGTCACCTTACAAGCAACAGGTGTGTGACTACCCCTTGAAATACTGGGAAAACTTATTTTATCCAAATAAAAGTTCAGGTTGTTATCAATCCAACTGTTTACTTAAGCAGTCATTATCATTTAGGAGATCTAGCTTAGATCTTCCTCTGGTTGGAAAGCGTGTATATAATAGTTACATTCCCCAGACGGAGCAGTATGAGCCCGAAGGGCGAATACTGTTCCGTCTCGGGCTCATGCTGCTCTGTCTGGGGAATGTAACTTATTTGTTGGATGTTACCCCTAGCAACCCACTGCCACACCCATCTTAGCCTCTTCCCAGTCACGCAAGCCTGGCAATGAGGCTAGAAAGATCTAAGATGATCATCTCCTCCAGTTGTAAAGATCTAAGATGATCATCTCCTCCAGTTGTAAAGATCTAAGATGATCTGTTCCTCCAGTTGTAAAGATCTAAGCTGATCATCTCCTCCAGTTGTAAAGATCTAAGCTGATCATCTCCTCCAGTTGTAAAGATCTAAGATGATCATCTCCTCCAGTTGTAAAGATCTAAGATGATCATCTCCTCCAGTTGTAAAGATCTAAGATGATCTGTTCCTCCAGTTGGAAAGATCTAAGTTGATCATCTCCTCCAGTTGTAAAGATCTAAGCTGATCATCTCCTCCAGTTGTAAAGATCTAAGATGATCTGTTCCTCCAGTTGGAAAGATCTAAGCTGATCATCTCCTCCAGTTGTAAAGATCTAAGCTGATCATCTCCTCCAGTTGTAAAGATCTAAGCTGATCATCTCCTCCAGTTGTAAAGATCTAAGCTGATCATCTCCAGTTGTAAAGATCTAAGCTGATCATCTCCTCCAGTTGTAAAGATCTAAGCTGATCATCTCCTCCAGTTGTAAAGATCTAAGCTGATCATCTCCTCCAGTTGTAAAGATCTAAGCTGATCATCTCCTCCAGTTGGAAAGATCTAAGCTGATCATCTCCTCCAGTTGGAAAGATCTAAGATGATCATCTCCTCCAGTTGTAAAGATCTAAGATGATCTGTTCCTCCAGTTGGAAAGATCTAAGTTGATCATCTCCTCCAGTTGTAAAGATCTAAGCTGATCATCTCCTCCAGTTGTAAAGATCTAAGATGATCTGTTCCTCCAGTTGGAAAGATCTAAGCTGATCATCTCCTCCAGTTGTAAAGATCTAAGCTGATCATCTCCTCCAGTTGTAAAGATCTAAGCTGATCATCTCCTCCAGTTGTAAAGATCTAAGCTGATCATCTCCAGTTGTAAAGATCTAAGCTGATCATCTCCTCCAGTTGTAAAGATCTAAGCTGATCATCTCCTCCAGTTGTAAAGATCTAAGCTGATCATCTCCTCCAGTTGTAAAGATCTAAGCTGATCATCTCCTCCAGTTGGAAAGATCTAAGCTGATCATCTCCTCCAGTTGGAAAGATCTAAGCTGATCATCTCCTCCAGTTGGAAAGATCTAAGCTGATCATCTCCTCCAGTTGGAAAGATCTAAGCTGATCATCTCCTCCAGTTGGAAAGATCTAAGATGATCATCTCCTCCAGTTGTAAAGATCTAAGATGATCTGTTCCTCCAGTTGGAAAGATCTAAGTTGATCATCTCCTCCAGTTGTAAAGATCTAAGCTGATCATCTCCTCCAGTTGTAAAGATCTAAGATGATCTGTTCCTCCAGTTGGAAAGATCTAAGCTGATCATCTCCTCCAGTTGTAAAGATCTAAGCTGATCATCTCCTCCAGTTGTAAAGATCTAAGCTGATCATCTCCTCCAGTTGTAAAGATCTAAGCTGATCATCTCCAGTTGTAAAGATCTAAGCTGATCATCTCCTCCAGTTGTAAAGATCTAAGCTGATCATCTCCTCCAGTTGTAAAGATCTAAGCTGATCATCTCCTCCAGTTGTAAAGATCTAAGCTGATCATCTCCTCCAGTTGGAAAGATCTAAGCTGATCATCTCCTCCAGTTGGAAAGATCTAAGCTGATCATCTCCTCCAGTTGGAAAGATCTAAGCTGATCATCTCCTCCAGTTGGAAAGATCTAAGCTGATCATCTCCTCAATTAAGTTGTAAAGATCTAAGATGATCTGTTCCTGGACATGGGAAGCCAATCAACCACCAAATTCAGGTTAATCTACATGCACCATACGAATGTAAGTATAGCTGGCGAAAAAATGGGTATGAAAACGACTTATTAACATCATGAATTGAGTCAGTCAAAATTATAATCATAATCGCACAACTACAATAACTAACCAAGGAAATGCTTTTGTACAATCTACACCAATGGATGCCTAAATACAAAGACAACTACAGAACTTGTGATTTGTTACAGCTTCACATTGCAAGGGAATTACAACAACTTTGCAGGCCTATTGCATGGTTCACATTATCACTTTCCAGATCTACTGGTAGGTGTATAGGCAGGACACTGTGTGGTGGCGGGCTCTCTAGCTGGGATCTCATATACTGATATGTCCTCATATTCTGGGTTCTGATAGACTTGTATATCTTCATACACATGGCCTGCCTCGTATGCCTCACACTGCGCAGTCGTAATGTGTTCATCTCCTGATATAGCAACATGACTCTGTTTCTTCCTGCAACAAAAGTAGCATGCCATGTATCAAATTTGACGTGTTGCACATAAATACATAGCAACATGCAGGTATGATGACAGGTGCATGTCTCAGTCATTGAGCACACTTGTAGGTTTCTGAATATCACAACAAGGCTATAGCCATCAGGTTTCAAATGGTCAGTGCTGTAGCATGCAACAGTTAGAGGGGTCTGGGGAATGCCCCCCCAGAATTTTTTGGGGGGGAATTTGGAGGCTATGAGATTGCTTCTGAGAGCTGCTTCTCAGAGGCCAGATGACAGAGTTTTACACGTATGAATATCCCCCATTGCCCCCTACAGCAGTTTCAGCTTCCCAATCATTTGCTGATCTTGCAAGCCACACTCTTTGCAGATGAAGCTTGTGAGATTAATCATTCGTTTGGAAGAACGGAAAGTTGTTGGGAGGAAGACTCGGAAGAGATTCTTTTCCAAGTTTTAGCATGTCAACATTAAACTGATGATTACTACCACGGTTAAAATGTTGGCAAGTATCAATTTTGTTAAGTCTTGTTACATGCACAAGCATACCGCTAGGAATCTCTCAGTAGCTGATCAATGCACTGCACCAGTGCGAGACCAACCCACATTAATGTTGTGGTGCTGTATGGCAATTAGGTGTTTCGGCCCTTACTAGCCTTGTACCCAGGCCACGTGGCCTGGGTACAAGGCTAGGCCCTTACCTAACATCCTGATGAATGGTGGAGAGTTTTGCTCTGTGATGGTTTGCCACAAGGACAGCAATCACTATGACGATAACAGCCATGACTACCACTACAGCAACTACTCCACCGATGATGGCTGCGGTTGGTGAAGTATTGTCGGATGATTCTGCCACAGGTATGGTGGTACATGGTCACAAGAGTTGTCACAGAAAGAATTGTATGTATGTATGTGTGTGTGTGTGTGTGTGTGTGTGTGTGTGTGTGTGTGTGTGTGTGTGTGTGTGTGTGTGTGTGTGTGTATTTGTTAAACGTTGCTTAGTAACTAAAACTTTTAGCTTGCATTTCCCAGAAAGAACAGCATTTGCCCTTTGGGCTCATGGGAATGCAGCTGTTGTGTGTGTGTACATATGTATGTATGTATGTATGTATGTATGTATGTGTGTGTGTATAAAATTAAGTAGCCACATGTAGAAGGAGATCATTCTTTAAGTTGGATGTGTGGGCAAAGAACCATTAGTTGTGTATTGTTTTGATGGTGAGTGCATACTATAGGCGTTGTTGAGGCAGAGAGAGGGAAAAATCTCAACTGAACAGGATAGCAAACTTTTGAATTTTCATCCAGTTTGATCAAGGAATGGAACATACGTACATTAGTACATCCAGCATTAAGTCATAGCTCATTTTCCTTTGTTTGGAGCCAACTTTTAACAAAATTATAGACCATTCTCAACATTATCAAAAGGCACACAAAACCAGCTTCCTGGCTTTTTTGCACACAAGATCAGATAGATTGGGAAAAGGTGAAAGCCAAGCTACTTATTGTCATTAGCTTTGCAAGTACATGATGATCACTTACTGGAAGGGTCAGTTGAGATTTCCTTGTAAACTGTATCAGTGGAGTAGTAACCGGGGGGGGGGGGGGGGGGGGCCCAAATAATCAGGCTCCATGTTATAGTATATATTATACTATCACGCTGATTATTATATAACCCTAACCCCACCCCTCCCAATACACCTTGGCCCCCCCCAATCCAAAATTGGTTCCTACTCCACTGTGTATTAAGCACATTGGAAAACAAGCACTGCATGCAGAAATTACTATTGAGCTTAGAAAGGTGAAGTGTTCAAACTGAAATGTCTACTGCTTGTGGGGAGGGGTCTGTCATGTCCTGTGTAGTGGGTGACTTTGTAAAACATCTAGGCCTGGTTTATTGATCGTCTATGTGATAGTCACAGGTGAGGTATAAACTGATACCTCCTTGGGTAGTTGTCAGTGTAGCAGTGCGGACTGGAATCAGGTATCTACTGGAGGAGAAAACACCGTACTGCCGAGGAGGAGAGGAAGCTTGGCGCTTGGATATCACTGGACTGCCATTCTGGAGAGGAAGAGAGATGGGGGCTTTATGAAGTTAATGAGGCAACACATTCTATGTATGCTTATACTGTATAGACAACAGATAGCACAAAGAGCTTACATCAGCATTTCTGTCTAGCTTGGTGCTGATTGCAGATTATGATTGGTCAAACACCCAAATTACACATGCTCATCAAATATACATACCGGTACAGAGGGTACAAATCCCCAGACAAATGCTGTGTACTCTGTGTTGGGTAGGAGAGGACCATTTCTATAGAAGTCATTCAGACTGCTACCATCTGCTCCGAGTACAAAGGTTGTTGGATAGTTCATACTGCTAATTTCTGCAACTATATACGGTCTTCCTGGGCTAATACTGGAGGAGTAGGTAGTGAAGGAAGAATTATCTCTGAACAGTGCTGTTGGTGGCTGTGAGGTGTCTATACTGGCATTGGTAATTAGTGCTATCACCCAGAAGTGGCTGTTTGTGTGTGTGTGAGAGAGAGAGAGAGAGAGTGGGAAAATTAAAGGGAGCAGAAACATGAAAATTTCATTGCAATACAAACAGAACAGATGTCACACCTGAAGTCCTGAAGGCTAGGGAAGATAGGGAGGGTGATGGGGATGGTGGTTGCAGTCATAGTGACATTAGTTGGCACCCCGGGAGAATCAGGGGTTGAGGTAGGGGGCTCAGGTAGTGTCATCTGTCGAAAGTTGCCACTAAAGGGGCCAAGGCTCACAGCAGTGGCAGCAGCAATCCTGATGAGGTATGCAGTACCTGGGGAGATACCTGTGGTCAGGGCAGTGGAAGTGGGGGATGGGGGGACATCAACACACTGCTCTGCCTGGGTTCCTCCCTCGACCTCATAGCAAACACTGTAACGAGTAATAGCTCCATTTTGTAGTTCCAGAGGAGGAGGATTCCAGGAGACGTCAATCTGATTACATTGGGTTGAGGAGGTCATGATGATGGTCGGGGGTCCCTCTGGTACTGCACAGGGAGTGGAGTGGAAGGAGAGCAACTTGTATACAAGACCAAGTCACTAAAACAGGCATATGGCGTATGCCATGATAAGTTTATGGAGCCCTGGAGCCCTGAGGGTGAACCCCTAAACAGCAGTAAATAGCATCTGAGGATGTGGTTTAGACTCAAGTGTTGATTGGGGCGAGCCTGAGTGAGTCCCACACTAGTGGGACTGCATTGCAAAGATGCATGTGTATGTCTGTCTGTCGGTTTGCTTGTGGCCATATACCGTAAACTTTAAATTAACGCATTACTGTGCCATGCTGCATACACTTTTCACTAATTACTACCATCATTATCCTGAATCAGCACGTCTGCAGGCTCCAGCCCCATCAGGTCAAAGTTATCAGAAGAGGAGAGTAGTGCTCGGAAGGACTCCGTATCCTCCACCACTCTATCATCAATTATGGGAATGAAAACTGATTGGTTGCTTGCATCTCTAAATGTAAGGATGTGTATTGTGATGCTGTAATCCAAACCAGCTGTGTACAGGTGTGTATGCATGTTGTGTGGGTTTTATGTGGTATAAGTATGTATGAGAGTGGACTTTCAAGTAAGATACACTGAAGAATGCTTTTGCAGTATTATATATACACAAAATTCATAAGAAAACAACCCACCTTCAGCAGTGATATCTTCAGTGCGTACAAGAACAGATACTTCCACTGGTACAGTGAGCCGTGACTGCAGACCCACAGAGGGGAAGTCCCCCTGAGCAGTGACAGTCAGCATAGCGTCTCCTACTGACTCACTGACTGTGCAGTTCGACATTGCAAATCCAATGGTGATATCTGCCAAAGAGAGAACATGCAAATACACTAGTACATGTACATACTCCACATTAGGCTATAAGTGGTGTTTATGAGGCTTCACTGGAACTATATATATACAAGTCACAAAAAAGTTTTCTGATATATATACATGCTGAACAAGAATATTCACTACAGTTCATTACAATCGTCATTATGATCCCACAGGTGCAAAAACACAAGGGATTCACTATAAGTACATGATGTATTGCAAGAATTCATGCATGTACATCCTAAGATGCAGAAATAGAATGCATGTAAATATAGTGTGATTGTGAGTAACAAACCGACTTGCCACACTAATCCTTATCTGCGCTATCTCACATGGAACTCAACTAGCCAGCCAGCTTTGTGCCAAATTCATGTGGCTTGACTCAGAGTGGGAATATACACAAGGCAGAAGTGTGTAAATAAAATTATCCACCCACTTAAGATAGGAAAAACTTGAATCGCCAATCAGGCCAATTTTGGCTCATGAATAATTAATGTGGGGTGACCATGATGGTGCTGTTAAAATTCATTGGCTTGTTTACATTATCCCATGGCAGCAACAACAAGGGGGCATGTCATGTGGCATGTGGCCTGGTTTGTAGTGGCCTGGCAGCACTTGCATGTGGCTGGGCAGAACTTTTAAGAAACCCTCCAGCACTTATTATACCCTTAATGAAAAGCCACAAAAGTGTGCATGTATGTCCAATGCTTTAGCCTTTCTTTCCAAGCCTGAGAGGGTTTACTGAAGTTTGACACCACAGCTAGATACAGTTGTCATTGAAGTATCAGTGCTAAAGCTGAGAGGTAATCCATGGAGACTATACAGGACAAAACATTTGCCATCACAAAATTGGACCTATGGTGACACAGGATTTTACAGTTGCTAGGAGGATTTTTTTAAAACCACTGAGTTATGGTCAAAAATGTTGACACTTCAGTGACCACACTGAACTTCATCCCGACTTACAGCTCTGGAGCCTAGGCTAAGGTAGGTACATTGTTAACAAGCTATATCTATTAGCTACAACTTTCTGGTGGCAGACTACTGATACAGCACAGCCACACTGAGCTACAAGTCACTTTGACACTTAAGTGAAGTGTGCACTTACTTAGCTACTGGTTTGCTGCACTACAGCACATCCCATGCATCCACAGCACTTTGATAGCAACAGCGCTTCTTTACAACACCGACCAACGTCTCTCATTAAGCTTTGTGTGGTTTTCTCAATTCTTACACAACACAGATACAGATACGTACACAATAGTAGCATGGCCATCTTCTGCCCAGCAAATTGGCTGCCTTTGTTTATTATCTCGCATGGCTTCAATTACCACTAATTAGCACTCTTAGACACACAGTGTTCATGCACAGCAAGGATTGTGCATCTAACTCCGATTCTCTGTTCCCTGTTCCACGTCGTAGGTCTTAGGCATACAGTGATCATGCAATAGCAAGTAAGCTTCACTTCATTCTACATGCAATGGCTATGCTTATAGTTAGAAGCTGGATTGTGCACGTAACTCCGATTCTCTATTCTACTTTTGCCCTAATCTAGCCAGGCTTCCACACTATGTGTAGCTAGTGGGTTGCTTAATAACTTCTTTATGGCATGACAGGCTGATTTGTCCACCTGCATTCAAGCCACCTGTATTCAAGCCACCGTTTTCTTTCCACTTGGGGTGCGGTTACGCTCGAATAAGAAAAATAACACTAGAAAGATTTTCTAGCTCGTTGAATGTGATGGTTGGCTATTTGTATGTGTAAAGCTTGCTGGAGTTTGTGAGTGTGCTAGAAAGGCAGAGAGCCATCCTGGAAGATGGGTATCATCACACAGTTGCCTGGCAAAGGTACTGTAGAAAGGTGACTTTTTGGGCTTGTAGGCCCCACCCACTTTTGTACAAGTGGGAATGTGTGTAACTTGGCTCCATTCTAGGGGAAATGACAGGGAGTTGGAGTTGGTTTGTGGCCATAGCTTCCTGGCCTAGAGGTGAGGAGGTAAAAGCATGTGCATTTTTGTAGGGAGTGAGTTGAACTTTCTTACTGGGCTCAGTTTTGGTTAGTTTCAGTGGGGGAGTGTCGAATTTTTCTTGAAAGCCAATATAGCCAAATTGCTGTTTTTGAGGTCAAATGTGAGTTTTGGCCTGCAGACTGGAATTGAAGTGGTCTCAGGACAAATCCATACGTAAAGTTTTCACTTGTTTTGTGTGTGTGTTGATGTGGTCAGATTGGGGGGTGGAGCATTTGGAGAGGGTCCAAATTTACATTTTAGCTGAGGGGGTAAGGTTCTTGTGTACACTTTGACTTTGCCCATTTATCCGTCCACATGATCCGTGGATTTGTGATTCAAGGTTGTCCTACCTTAAAACTAAGGTATATGTACGTACTTGGGAAGCATGGCACTTCAGTAATGTCACTGCAGCAGTCATTGAATCCAAAACATCCCTGATCACAGAAGCAGTTTCCCACCCTACATTCATTTCCAGTACAGCATGAAGTAAAGCCAGCAGAAACACAGGATGCTGCAGAGAAGAAACAATATGGAACATTAGTGAACCACACTGGGTATGCATATGAATCTACATAATGCTGTCTATGACAGCAAACTAAAATATACTTACAGGAGGAATCAAAGATAGTAATATTGGCAGTTGACAATGTCAGTTTAACACCAGGGTCCATAGTGTCCAGCATCACAGTGAATAGCTCATTTGGTTCTATTGTCGGATCATTGATGATGGTGATGGGGACACACATCTGAGAGGGAGCACTGCTGAAGGTCACAGGTTGGGAGTTGATAGGTCTGTAGTCATCAGGAGCTACATGGAGTGGTAGAAAGGAAACTGTAGTTATCAGGAGCTACACAGGGGTGTGTATGAGAAAGGAAAACTCATTAGTACTTATATAGCACCGGTATTACTGTCTGCTAAAGCTACCAAGATTGCCTATGCAAAACCTCATCTTCTAGCTCTGTATCATTCATGCAAAACTCTAACAGGAGGCTGTGTTATTCACCTTATCTTGTAGCTCTGTATCATTCATGCAAAAAGGGACTCACAGGAGGCTGTGTTATTCACTGCTGACAATAAGACAGTGATATTGCAACTCTCCAGGGCAGCTCCAGAAATGTTGATACACACAGACACTGATCCACCAGTTTCATTCACTGTGTAACTAGGCTCTGCAAATCCGACCAGCACTGCTGTACCTGAGGAATAACAAACATGCCCTCATAACCAGTTGTGTTCGTAGCTTATGTCTTGTTGTTGTTTGGTTTAGTACTCTGTCGTAAGGTCTTTAGATTGACATTAGCTCTACTTCTATTGATCTGTGCTGATGCATCAAATTTTATCATGAAAAACAAACTAAATAACATGCAGTACGTGCTACTGGTATTGGTTTCTAAATATGATAGTCCCACTGTACTTGAGAGGAACATAGTCCATGCAGGTGGTGTACTAAACTATCATACTAGATGGCAGTGTGTGTATATTGAACACTCATCAGTAGTGTCACTGATAGCTTGGAGCCTCATCAGAAAGGACAACTTTATATGATGTGATGTATATGATGATGCGTTGAATGGCAAAGCAAAGTGGAACATTGACATCCACTTAACCTATCACTGTGGTTGATTTGGCTGCTCAACAAATGCTAGGCCACCAGAACTTACCCAGCAAATTTCCCTAGTCTACTAATAGCTTTGGTCCTCACCATTAAGTACTGAACAGTCCACTCGATAGATGTACAATCCTGTCACACCAACATTGCTTCCCTCCTCAACGTTCAACGTCTGATTTGTCAGTGCACGTGGATCCATAAAGAACCTGGTACCATCTCCAGCATTGAAACCAATATTGGCACCATCACCCCATTGAATGTCACCATATATGAAGAACACAAATGTCACCTGCCCATCTGCTGCAATTACAACCTGGAATGTATTTGCCTGTGTAAATAATGTATTGTGTGATCACAATTGACACATAGCTTTCACTATAGTAATGGCCCACAATTAATACCAGCTCCTAACACAGTCATTTTTTAAAGCCAACAGTTATGCATGCAGATACCTGCATGGATCCCCCATTATACTCTGCCACTCTGTCCCATGTGGCAATAAACAGTTGGGTTGGAGTGAAGTTGCCAGAGGATGGAAACAACTCCTGCAGTTGATCACGAGTTCTTTGGAGAAGGGTGGCATTAGATGTCAAC